>VZRE01004037.1:48112-282357 GCA_013396775.1 Cephalopterus ornatus
GCGGCCTGGCGGGCCCGGGCGGTGCGGGAGGGCGGGCGGCGCCCACCCCGGGGGCGCTTCCCTCCGCGCCGTTCCCCGGCCCCCGCGCCCTCCCTCCGGCCGCGGAGTTTCTCCGCGCCTTCCTTGGTCTGCCGGGGATAAATAATTAATCCGGCTGTGTAGCCGGGAGATTTCTGTCAGCTTCCCCGCTCACCGACGTGACCCCTGAGAAGTGCGCTGATACGTGACTGCTTGGCACAGGGCGAAGGCCGGGGGGCTGGGAGAGTGGGCATTTAGGCGGTGAAAAACAGGGCGAACGTTTGTCTTCCCACCCCCAGCCTCTCGAAATTGACACGGATAAGTTTCCCTCCCTCGCGGAGGGAGCGAATGTGGCAGTGTGCCGAGCGCCGTGGCTCAGGTGCACCGCTCAAGTTAGGTGTGCAATGTTGGGTACCCAGAAATGGCTTTATCCTCTTGGTCTGTCGACAGCCAGAACTGAGACTGAAGACGCGTGGAAATGAGGGGTGATAGTAGTTTAAAATCTCTTTCTGATGATGTTTTGAGATATGCTGATATATCCATAAATCTTCCATCTGCAGACTCCCTCATTAGGGCATTTAGATTGTAGTCCCATCAGCCTTTACTCATGAAAGTAATCCTTCTCTGAGCAGGTAATGGATAGAGTTTGCCTCTAAAGTCATCAATTCTCATTTTTTTCGTTGTAATCTTAATAAGTAATTGTGAACAATATCTAGAGATCATACACTTTCATTAGAGCAAAGGGAGCTACCTGAAGCTCTGTTGCATTGTAATGTGGTGTTGAAGCATCGCAGAAGAGTTTTATACGTCATTATGGTTCCTCCTCTAATTTTTAAAAGTAAAGTTTGCAAGGTACATGGTGCAGGAAGTCCAATATCAAATTTAAAATGTGTTTGGCATTTGATGAGTATTTTTTCATTTGACAAAAACAAGTTTTCAGAAAATTATTGAAGGAACTGTGCTGCATGTCAATTCTTTGCATGGTACATGGGAGCCACTTTCAGGATACGAGTAAACTTCCATACCTTCTTGGAAAATATTTTTATATTAATGATGCTGGAAGAGATTTTGTCCTGGAAGATCCTTACTAATCTTGTGACTATTAATGCTTAATATAGTTTGCATCTTATTGAACAGAGATGACAACAAAAGCAAGGATCGTAAAACGTACATTACTCATTTGGACAACTGTACTGCCAGAGCATCTGATAATAAATGTGAGGTGGCATATCTTACAGAAATATCTATCTTCATAATATAGAAACTCACTAAAGTGTTCAATTCTTAAATCTTCCCTAATCGATTGTGAGAAACTGTTGCTTCTGTATCAAGATTTGTGAAGTATGTGGATTACTGAATTACAATGTAAGCTTCAACACAAGACGTTTAACTTTTTTCCCAGCATGGCTGTTAAAGCCTGTGTAGTGCAGTTATAACCAGAATTTAGGAACAAATTATGTTAAATCTCAGCATAGAAATACTTCACTTAGCATTCACAAAGACATCTCAGCCCTTTGAGGGCTTCTAGGTTTAGAAGAAAAGTTTTGCGCTAATAATTATATACTTTTGCATATTGTTTTTTGGTATTTCAGCAACTTAGACTTTGTTTTTCATTGCAGATTATGTTTATTTTGAAAATTCTTCCAGCAATCCATATCTCATTAGAAGAATTGAAGAACTTAACAAGGTACACAAATATCTGAAATTCTTTCTGAAGCTTCAACAACAGTCAGTGCACTTGTCAAAAACTGAGAATTATTTCCATCCTGTAAGGTTTCTGTAGTGGTAGGATTTTCTTGTTTGTTTGTGTGTTTTGTTTGTTTAGGTTGTTGGGTTTTTTTTTGTCTTCTTTGAGACTTGGTATGTGTGTTGTGTATGTTTCAGTTACTGAAATCTTGCTATGTGGTATCCTGTCATTCTGTCCTTGTATCTAAGGAAACACCCAGCTGATCCTTCTTGGTGAACAGGATTACTCTGCTGTAAAAATTTTCAAGTGAATTCTATGAATGCTTGTGGAAATGAGGGAGTTTAATTCTCTGGATAATGATGACACTGTGAATCTGTCTGGAATGACAGTGATCATGTCATGTGTCTGCTTTTAGATATACGTGTAAAAGAGCTGGAAGGTATCAGTGGACTTTGCAGTGATCAAATAACAGAATATGTGACTTCTGTGGCTGTTTATTGCTCTGTGCATTGGCAGCTGTGAATGAACGATGAGCTTTTGAATAGAAGTATAGACTGTATTCTTTGTCTTCATCCTGAGGGTATTTTCCTGAAGAATGGAGGCTTTCTACACTGTCATTCTGGGGAAAGCATGATTATTTTTCTTCTCTCTTGTACTATTAAGAATAGTGTGGGATTTTTTATTTTTTTTTTTTAGCGTGGCGTATTTTTACTGTTCCCTCCAAACTTACTGATGCATTACATCAAAAGTTAATAATCAAAATGCCCTTCCTGATGTAAATAATGATCAAGATATCTTTTTTTTTCCCTGGTGGTTAGAAAGTAAATTAAAAAATTAGTCATCTGCAAATGGTTTTCTTCTTATTAATGGAACATAACACTACTCCATGGCAGGCATCAACCACATTACCTGTTAGTGCTGTCCAACACAACATCCACTGAACTTGTGCATGGCAGTCACTTTGGACTTGTATTGGAGAAGAATATTTTTTTTTTACAGTAATTGAAGTGATTCCAATCATGTTCTGAATGTAATGTTTATTATCTTTAAACTGCACTGCTGTAATTTAATCTTGCTCGTGCAGGGTAGAGCAGAGTCATGTATTGATCTCCTCCCCCCACCCCCCGCCCCAAGACAGTTTGGAGGATGTGGTCCAGCTGTCTTAAATGTGAATGTTTTGATTTCATGTGTTAAAGATATTGAGCAAACGTAGAGATGTTATGCAAATATACAATTAAATGCTTTGGTTATTGTTCTACCAGGGATAAGATGCTTGGGGGTTTTTCTGTTTATTTGCTTTTTTTGGAAGAAACTTAATTAAAACATTATACTTTTCAGTTTTAAATAAGTAACAGAAGGTAATAAACTACTTTTGTGCTTTTCATAATGAGAAAGAGGGTACAGTTCTTCAAATATTAGTAAATTCTTTACATTATCAGGCTAAAGAGCTGTAGTGACTTTTTCAAATAAACCGTGTGATATTCAATAGGATTTTGAAAAAGAATGCCAGAGTACTTTGAAATTTACATTTCTGTCTAAAGCTGTGTTGCAAAGAACTGTTCACAAGCTTCTAATATTTCTTAAGGATTCTTATGTTAGCCTGATACTGGCATTACATCTCTGAACAACTGAATAATAAATAAATTCGGAGGACTAAATAATTACAGTTAATCCTGTTGTCTGATTTGAAATTGGTACTGGCTTCTGCCAAGAAGTTTTTATTTATTGCAGTAATTCTGTTGATTTCAGCCTAACTAATCATGTGAGAACTACTGATACGAGGGAAAATCCCAAGCAGAGAGCATTTAATTTGTATTACTCAGCTGAGGAGGGATACATTCTGACTTGATATATCTTTCTTTTGTAGACTGCCAATGGAAACGTGGAAGCAAAAGTGGTGTGTTTTTACAGGCGAAGAGATATTTCTAACAGCCTTATAATGCTTGCAGATAAGCATGCTAGTAAGTAGATTGTGTGGGGCATTTTTTCTTTCTATCACAGCCTGTTCAATTTCTACAGCTGCTTAAAATTGCATTTCTTTGGCATGTGAAATATATATTTATATTAGGCATTAATTAATATCCAGTTAGGTGCTTAGCATTATCTGATACTGGCCCTGCTCCTAGCTATTGCTTCTGGGAATTAAGTTAAGCTGTATTAGTGTGACTGAAACTGTTCATTTGAAAAAAAAAAAGAAAAAAGAATAATATATTTTTTTCAGCTGGAAGATACAGCTGTATTTCCTTTTTTTCCATGTCAAAAGTAGTGCTTGGTTGTAAGTCAGTTTAAGCTTAAAAGCATCTGTGAGGATTTGATTTGGCTCTTTTGAGTTAGACATAAACGTGTATTGCATAATGCAAAGAATGAAATGTATCACTGGAGACTGAAAATCACTGGAGATTGTAAAATAGCTTTTGTGTGCTTTTATGGTAAATGTAGGTATTAGTCAGAGAAATAGTATTAAGCATCATATAATTGGGTTGGATTTTTTTCAGGAAAACAAGTGCTAATAGGTGAAGAAAGCCCCATTTTCATCATGAACCTAACTTTTTTTAGTAGCTGACATTTGCTTTACAATTGTAATACAATATTGTTCCATAATTTTATAATGAAAAATGTAATTCTGAAGACAAAAGCAGAATGTAAGATCTGAGACGTTTGAGAAAACAGTTTTGCAGAATTTATTTGCAAAATACTGCAGTCATTTTTGTAAATAACTGAAGCGTGAAGTATGTCAACATCTGGTAGATTTCTTGCCATATACTGTTAAATAACATTTTGCTTATAAATGATACTCAAGTTTTCAAAATAAATTGGTGAATAAGTTATGTAGGGATTATAAATCTCTAATTTATCAGGATGATTCTCTTGAAAGACATTACCTAATGCCAACTTCTATATGCAGATGTGTGATGGAGTAATTAAGCACTTTAAAAAATACCTCACAATTTGTTTAATGCCAAATTCTTTTAATTTTGCTCATATAGGTACAGTTAGTAGAGAAATAGCCAACTCTCCAATAGAGCTGGAAGAGAAATAGCCAACTTTTGGCTTGTGTTTTATTCTTTCATTGGTCCTAAAGAAGTGGAGGTGACTTGAGTATGTAGTACTAGCTTGGTTTTTAAAGAAAGAAGATACTCATATTCTAAGGGAATGATTTAATGTTTATCTAATATAGTTGGGCACACTTTATAGTTATTGGTGACCTATTTTATGGTCATCACCTCCTGCAGTCATTACAGTCTGTTGAGTTTTTCCATCTGAAATGTATAGAAATATAGAACTTTTGGTGAGCTTCGGTAAACTTTCCAGCTCATTTTTTTGTTTTTTGGTTTTTTTTCTAATGGAAGAGGCGAGGAAGGAATAAAAGGATGAGAGTTTTACTGGAAATACACTGTTTGTTTTTTTTTTTTAGTTTAATTTTTAAAACATAAATCTTGTACATTTCTTTTGTTGGCTTATTGTTTAGAAAAGAGTGTGTTAGTCCTGTGGGCTTCATTCGGTCTGGAAAAGTGAATAAGATTTTTCTATTTCCTTTGTGAGTTTGCCATTTTGTCAGCACTTTGATAAAAAGGACTTGTTGATGGTCTGTTGCTCTTCTACTATAGCATACTAGGGGCTTGTTGGTGTCACTAGAAGTACCATGGAATCTTCCATCCTGTGTTCCCTATTGAGTTTCTCTTGCTGTTTTCTAGCAAGAAAATAGAAATGTAGTTTCCAGCTGGTTCAACAAGTAACCTTAGACTGCCTCTGTCTCACAGGTTATAAGACATCTAACCCGGTGTTCTTATGAATTAGATTTCTCTGTGGATGTTTTCTCTGCACACACAGTCTTTTTTTCCTGACCAATCTGTGGAATCTGTACTGCTAAGTAATCTTACTAGATACTTGTTACAGTTTCAGGGGACAGCACGTAGCTTATATCTTTGTACAGCTCACACAGCAGATGTAGTTAAATGTCAGATCAATTTAAATGCTTTGATTCTGGAATACCACAGTGTTCTGTTTAAAAATATGATGTATGTAAACAAAATATTTGTATATTTATGAATTGAATGTTTTGGAAATGTTTTATGTAGCTAAACATGTTGACGCTACAACACTTCTACCTGGTTTGGTATAAAATAAATGTTAGAAGATACCAGTTTCTTAAGGAACAGAAATACTAGTTCAGTCACTGATTTCTCCTGTGTACCTGTCTAGAGAAGTCTTTTAAATATAAGATCTGCTTGATCTTTTCTAATTATATTTTATATTGTTAGCAATTCTTTTTTTTTCTTTATGATAGAGAAAACTGTCCTGAGTTACTCACTTCTCAAGACTTTGACAGGTGGGGATTGTTTTTTTTTTTTCTCCCATTTAATGAAAGAAAAAAATAGCTTTTTAAGAAAATATTTTGGAACTTTAAGAAGAAATTTTCAATAACTTGAAAAAGCTTCAAAGCTATTCAAAAGAATGGGAAAAATGGAATGTAGTTGCTCTCTGACTCTCACTGGTAAAGAGTCAGCATACTGTTTCTATGGTTTGGAGCTTTTTTGTTTGGGGTTTGGGTTTTATTTTTTTAGGTTGTCTTCCAAAAGGAGCGGGGGAAATTGAGTCTTCCTTAGGCCATCCTAAGATACTCAGGGTCAGAGTTGCTTCTTTGATTTCAAAGAAGGTCATTAATCTGTGAAGAAACTGTAATGCCGTCCTTTTTTTTCCTGGTGCTTCTGGTGAAACTTAATTAAGGAAATTTTTGTCTCCCAGCATCGTGTATGACATCAGTCTAGATCTGGGAATAGTTCTAGAAGCTGACTGTAGCCCCTGAAGTCCAGGGGTTTTGAATGTTTAAGGGTCACTTGAGGACTTCATATTTTTCCCCCTTTGATTTCTGTTACATACTATAAAATAGAATTTATGTGAAGGCCAACTTGAGAGACAAACCAAAATACTCAGCTTCTTGATCCTGTACAGCCTCCTGAACTGAGTTGGGATTTCTTTTGTAGTGCTAACCCTCACCAGCTCTTAGATTGTAGTTATCACCATAGGGTCACTGCAGGGGGGCCGTTCCTTTCTTGGAATGAAAGAATTGACCAGAAGAGTAAGGCTTACTTCGTAGGGAAGAGAAGGAAGAGAGAACAGAAGATGGCAGACAGAGCTATTGCAACAGATACTCAAGTACATAAGTGAATGAACTTGAAGATGTGGGACAGAAACACTCAGCTCATTAAAATGGATGAAGCAAATATAAAGGGGTGGCGTAGAAATGTTTCCTAACCAAATGGTGTGATTGAGAAATTGCTAACTGTAGCTGAATCTATAAAATGCGGATTTTTTTTAGATAAAATGGAATTAATGTAAGTATTTTAGGGCAAGGTTTTAATGGCTGTGGAGGGGAGACTGTATTAGGTGTGTACCAGCACTGGTTTTGGGTTACAGTGAAGGACTCAAGTTCTATATTTTGTTCTTTTGTAATAGATTAATCACAGAATCGTAGAATATCCTAAGTTGGAAGGGACACACAAGAATAATTGAGTCCACCTCCTGGCCCTGCACAGGACCACCTCAAGAATCACACCATGTGTGAGGTTTATGCACTGTTATTTTCTTGAAACTGAGTGGGGTGACCCAAGTGCATGATACAATTTTTTGCAGTTCCTGACATTGTAAGTTCTTTATCTGGTCATGTGCTATCATGTAATACTATGTTTGAAGTCATTGTCTTATTGCAACTCCTCAGCCAGTTTTTGCCTAGTCAGCCATCTTGTGAGGGTATAAAAAAATTTCTGTTGTTGGAGACCTTTGTCTCCTGATTTGTGAAGAGAATTTGCTTTGACTTAGGTGTGCTGAGCTGCTGACTAAATGCCAAGAATATTTCTGGGACTGTGATAAAGCCTATACAGAATGAATGTATTTTTTTTTTTTGTCATTAACAAGCTTGATGCTCTTTATGAATGACACAGGACACAGTTAAAAAAAAAATCTGAGACATGCTGGTTCCAGTGACTGAAAGATCAAGGGTACAATGAGATTTTTGTAGATTACAGAAGCTGAAGTAAAAAATCTCCTTTTTTCAGTCTCAGTTGCTCTTTGTAGAGGTCACTTATTGGCCTTACTTCTTAGAGTTGCACTTTTTTAGGGCTTCTTTTATTCTTTTGCTCTTGATCAGTCATGTTTCATGTCATACTGCTTTGCAAAATGGCGTTTCTGCTACAGAATTTTTGTACTCAGTAGATATCTAAGAGGAAAGGAAAAGTTAGACTAGTGATTCCTGGTTATAGAATCATTAGGGTTGGAAAAGACCTCCAAGATCATTAAGGCCAGCCTCTGACTAAACACCACCAAGCCCTCTAAACCATATTGTGAAATGTTGAACAGTTGGAGTCTATGCTCAGTTCTGACCTTGGTATGACATTAATGTGTTGTGAGCAGAAACAAATCAAGTATTCACTTTGTACTTTAGTTTATTGATCTGTAAAGTAATGCTCTTATTAAAATTTCTTATTAAAATTGGTGGAAAATATGTAATATACCAATATATTTTTATAACTTCCATTAAAAGATCTCGAAGTGCCTTACAAATACTAGGAATTTATTTTCTATATAATATCAAGAATGTTCCAGCATTCCTGAAAATGGCTTGATTTTGCAGAGCAGTTTAGCTGCTGTTGAGCTCTGCATTGTCATGTAAAGATGCGCTGTATTTGAGGGGAGGAATATTTTGCGTAGTGTCTGTTACTTGCCAATACTCCATAAACATCCAAGAGCTGTTAATTTTCCATCTGATTTTTGAGAAGCATTTTGTTTCAGTAGAGCAACAGGCTAGCAGGTAGCGTCGAAGATGTCAAGAAAATAGCTTAACTTGAGCAGTAGTGTTTAGCAGGTTACTCACTAATGTTCCCAAAGATACATGAAACTGAAATGTGAATTCCTTTTGTGTGTCATCAGGCTTTTTAATATATGGTTGCTGTTGCATGGTGATATTCTTAATGCTCAATTCCAGAAAAAACACGAGTTTTTCCTGCCCTCTTCACCAATTAAAGAAATACAACTTAGAAAGTTGTATGAAAAAAATTATGTGTGTGGAGACCTTGAGGTTCAGTAAAGAACTCTGGAATAATATGTTTAAAACACTTTTTGTGTTGTTCAGTGTTCTGTTATCTTGTCACATATTTGAGTCAGTATAATTCAAAACATTTATAAACTAATATTACTGGACTATTTTTATCCAATCAGATTGTAACACAACCAGAAACTCGGTGGATATTTTTTATTTGGTCATGGTTCTTTTTCATCATAGTCGTTCTTGTACATCAAACTAAACAGTTATTTAGAAAGGGTATAATGTTTCTTTAATCGCAATACCTCTTCTGAAAAATCGCTTTAAGATGACTTTTCCTTTGAGTTAATTCAAGTCATATAATGTCTTACCATAAAAAGTATGTTTTGACTGGAGATTTTGTTTAAAACCTTGAATTGTCCTTTTTTAACCCATTAGTTCCCTTGATACCTTTTTCCACAACCTATGTTCAGTTAGAAGCACCTTTAATGAGATTAATATGAGAGTAATATTAGCTCTTCCACTGCATATGTAAGATCTGTTCTCTTCACCTTCATAATTTCAAATGTTGAAATAATTCATAGTTTCTCTAAAAAAAACCCAACCAACAAAAAAGCAACCTCATGGTGAATGCTTATATTGTTGAATCCTATGTACAACTTCCATAGCATGAATTAAGATAGTTTGCTTGCTTTGCTAGTGGTGCTTGTAGAGGTTGACATCCATCCTACAGAAAAGGATGCTCTAAGGTATAGAGAGTTCTTAGTTATCCTTTCAAGGGAGTTGAAGTTTCAAGAGCTGCCTGCTGAGCAGGTGGTCCTTTGAATGAAAAGGTGATAAATGTATTGCATTGGTCTTGATACAAATAAAATAGAAACAAAACTTTTTGGGTCTTGGTTAGGGTCATGTGGGTGCCAAAAAAAAAAAAAGGGTTCTCTTTAGAGCTCAAGAGTTCAATTGATTTATCTCTTACAGTAGTGTGTAAGTGACTCTTCCATGGAATTTACTGGGTTTTGGAAGGTGTTCTGTTGGTTACAATTAATTTCTTTCACTGCACTTGGGTGAGGCAGCCTCTCTTGCTTGCTGTTAAGAAAAGAGATATGTTGATATTACCCTGTGATGAAGGATACTATTTATCTCGATGTTAGGAAGGGAAAGGAGCTAAGGAGTGGAAAGACAGAGTTGGGAATCAAAGATAGGAGAATCTCTTGAAGTGTATTGAAGGAAGAAGGCTTGGCTGCTAGATATGCCTGAGGAGTAGGTGAGCAGACTTGTGTAACTGGTTCAGTGAGATACTACCTTGTTAATCTCAAGGCTTCTGTAAATATAAACTAGTGTTTTGTTTCCAGCTCAGTGTGTCTGGATCTGTCATCTCTGTCCACACACACCTACCCCGTGAGTCCCCAAGAATTAGGAGAAAATTAGTTTTGACCTATTGTAGTGGTGGACTTTACATACTTAGCCTCTTTTCTTTGAGGAAAAGACAGGTCTTTCAAAAGTCTGTGTCTGAGTGAGCCATTAGAAGACTTGGGTTTGTTTTGAGGATGGGGTGGTGAACAAAGACAAACTCAAATAGAGTAAGGGGACTAAGTCAGGACAATTTACTAGTATGAGTTCCAATGGCACTTTTGCTGTTACACGTTAATGAATCAATTAATAGAGACATGTGAACTAAGCACTAGCAAATTCAGGTGTGTTATGTTGATTCTGGCAGTCCTGAAGTCTGTGATGTGGGAGAGACACACCCTAAGAGGACCGTATAAGGATGATACAGATAACAAATTCTTTCATCAGTGGCAGAGTAGCTTTTATGCTAAGGCATAAATATATTAGTCTAACTATCACTTTCACTAGAAATGAGCTTGAGGGGTAGGTGTTTTTTTTTGTTGTTTTTGTTTTTTTTTTTTTTTTTTTTTTGTGAGGAAGACATGACCTCTTTGGTCTGCTGAGACAATGGAACATGAAGTTTTCCTTCCTTTACCCAAGAGAATGCCATCATTTGTAATTTATTTGGAGAGGGGGAGAAAATTCAGAACTTGTTGAAATACAGCAAGCCTTGTACAAAACTACTTCCTTGTCACCAAGGAGAAACTTGTCTCAAGGCTCCCTATTATCCTTTTCAAGGGTGCTTTGGGTAGTCTCATAAATTATGTTTTGTTCATTTGGTTTTCGTGCAAGAACTGTATACTTGTGAGTGTTTTTTCCCCTCAACAATGAAAGCAATAAAGAAGCGGTAATGAGGAGCTTTTTGCTTCTGACAATATCTGAGTCTTCTTTTCATGACTGACATTTTAGAATTAGTAGTTATATTGTCTCATTAAGAAGTTTACTGTCAGCTCCAAGTGTCTTGTGGAATTACTAACTGCTGTGGCCGTTCAGACTCTTCGTTTTGTGCAGAATGTCTTGTTAGATTGTGAATTTTAATGATCTTCTCTTAATGGAGTGAATGAATTTCCAACTAAGTTCATAATTTTAGGAGTTTTTAGCTCTTATGGAACTACATCTGAATTTTTACATGAGCTAGCTGGAGAGTAACTGCTAGCTTCATCTTTTCACCTCGTAAGAATAAACATACGGTTTTGGGCAGCCATATGTAGATTAATTTTTTTTTAAACTCAAATCTTATTTTGTGACCACATAACTTAAGAGACTTGAATACATTGCTGCCAATTTTTCTGCATGTAAAAACAAACTAACCCCAAAATCTGGGTTAATTCTGTGAATTTGCTGTGAATAGTGGAAAGCTGCAAAATATCAGTTCATATTTATGCTCAAAACTGTTTAATAGGTATCTGAAATAGAGCTTTTATTTTTATTACTTAAGTACTGAAATCATTTATTTAGCATGTTCCCTTGGTAGGGAGGAACTCAGTGGGGTCCCGAAGGTGGCATTTTTTTGAGTTCTCCTACCAAAATAAATTCTTCACATTTGAATTTTTAGAAGGTGACAGCATTCTCAGGGAAATGCTAAAGCATCATGTGTTATCCTGTTTCCCTGTGTTCCTTAGGATTAATTTCCTTATGGTCAAGTTTAAATACGTGTGTCAGTATTACTGTACTTGTTCACATTTCTTTTGATTTTTGGAAAATGTTTAACTGCCTCTGTTTGTTAATTGTGCAGGCCAGTGATTCTACACTGTTTTGTTGGTACCTCCAAAATACTTGTTAACATTTAAATTGACATTATTGATCCTAATTTTTTTGTCTCATAAAGATAAATAGGATATTTCACACCTCCTAGATTTCCATAATCTCATATGGTTCTGCTTTTTTTTTTTTTGACTTTTTGCACTTTCTCCCCAGCGCACCCACACTGTACCAAAGCACCTGAGGCATAAATTTTAGACTACAAAAACATTGCTAGGTTATCTCTATCTGTAAAGCTCCAATTAGAGATGCATTTTACATCTTCAAAGAGTTCTCTGATAGTCTAATTGAATCAGTAGTTTATATAATTTATAAATCTGAATGATGTAAACTCACTATTAATATAGAAAGACTTTTCTTTCCCATCGTGCAGTGGCAATTAAATGTATGAATCAGGAATCAGGTCTGATTTAAAGACTTAGCAGCACTAATTCTTGAATGTCTGTATCATGCAGTGGAGTGAAGTCTGCAGCAGTTGCCCTTGGTGATACTCACACATGCATGGAACTGCACACGTGATGGTAGAGGTGGAGCTTTTTAGTTTGGGCAGGTCAGTGTGTGGGAATGAGAGCAGTGCATCCTACCCAAGCTGATTCATGCGGTGCTGAGAGTATATATATGTATGGCGTGAGCTATCATGGACTATGTAGAAGTAGCAGATTAGATTAATCTGTAAAGTACTTGTGTGGTTTGTCTGTAAACTCTGCTAAAGGTAGCCTGCACAAGTAACAAGACTCAAAGTTACCGTATATGTTGAGTTTGACATGCCTTGAACCTTGAATGGGTGGCTGGAGTGGCTATGCTATTTGGCAGTGTGATTTGTCTGATCAATACTTTGTTTTTCACAACTACTGTTTGTAACGCTCTCTGATCAAGTGAAGATTTGTAGTGTGAGCCTGCTTTGATTATGATTTTGATATGCTACACAAATGATTCTGATCTTTGCAGAGATTTTTTTTTGTATAATGTGGAATTCATCAGCCTCTTGAGCAAAACAAGTTTGAGTGGTAAAAGATGCAGTTTTTTCTCAGTAAAAGCCTGTTCTACATTTATAAAATTCCTAGAAGACTTTGAGGAGCTAAGTAGTTAATTTTGACTGTCACCTACTGTCTGAATCCAAAACCTGTTTGAAAATTTATTACAGCACATAAGATGTGTTCTCTGTGCAGGTTGCATAGTTGCTGGGCTATGCATAGAGCACTATGTATGCATGCATCCAAGGGTTATGTAAGTGCATGTGCCTTTTCTACTTCTACAACATGTTAAGCATCTATCAAAAACCAGCACAACTAAATTAGCTAGCTTCCCTTTTTTGATATGCTGAATGGTAGACTTAAATTTTTGTTTGTGAAGGATTGTGACAGCGACACACAACACTGAAGGGACTCATGTTTCAGTTTCCTCTATTAAAAGTACAGCCTTGTTTTGACTTAAACCAGTGTAGAAATAGTTAGTGCTGGCAGAGTCAGTGACCTGTAACCTAGTCCTACAGAGTACTGTGGCCCTTTGCTGTGTGACAGTTCCTTTAGGCCATATCCTTTGACTGATGCTTCCGTCAGGAGCATCAGAAATCCAGATGCTGTTATTTTCAGTAGGGCCTCAAGAGGCCAAGGGCTCAGTTGCCAGGTATCATACAAGAAAAATAGTTTTGATATATGGACAGCTTTTATATTTATATTTGCCTTCAAAGGGGAACTAGCTTCATATACTTTCAAAATGCTCTCCCCCTTCTTTTCTGTTTTTAATTTCTGTTCTTAATAAAATGGGAAAAAAATCCAGAATCAGAATACTGAACATTTACCATGTATGAGGTGAATGAATGATTATTTTTGATATTTGACTTGATGCGAAAGAACATGGTATTTGAATGTGTTGTCTACAAAGCAAAGTACTGAACGTAGAAGACAAACTTCATTGGTTTACTTGACCTTTATTTCCATGTATTTAAAAAAAATATGAGAATGGCATATGTATTAAAATTTGATTCATTAATACAATGTGATGTTTATTCCTACGCTGCTTTGTTTGCTTATTTTTCCCCCGGCATCAGAATTAATAAATTAAAAGGTTTTAATAATTTAAAGTAATACATGTATTCATACCTCTTTATACTTTTCTCAGTTCATATGTATAGCTCCTGTGAATTATAATTTCAATATCTCTGTACAGGCATCAAGGAAATAATATATGCTGGAAGGTAAATCTCTAACATAGTTGAAGATGGAAAAAAATTATCTTAAACAGGCCGTCAGAGTGAATGAACTCTTCTTCCTGCTTGTCTTGTCAGATCTATAGACACAAAAGCTTTCTTACTGTGTTTTCATTGAGCAGACATTGACTCTGAATAAAATTCTTCTCATTTCCAAATCCCAAACATAGAGCTTTAATGTGTCTTGATTAAGTTTACTCAAGAACAGGATATACAAATCCTTTCTTCTCATTTCTTTTTTCTCTTCTTTCTCTTTTTTTTTTCTCCCTACTTCTTTTCTTTCTGCAAAAAATAAAACAAAATTTAGCCCTTCTGTAAGGAGATACTGTAGAAGATAAATTATTTATGTTTTATAAGCAGAATCATATGCCATTCTGAGTAGGGGTAGGAAAGTGCTTGTACAATCTGTGCCTTTTCATCTCTGCCAACAAATTTTGAAAAGTTATTTATCAGCTTTTGAGGATGTGAATTGAATGTTAGAAAAGCAGTTTAGATCGTTGAAACTGTGGTTATTGTCACATTGAAAGAAAATGCCACCATCGATCTTAAATCTTAGCTTCAGGTTCTTACAGAGATTTTTTTTGTGTGCTTAGCTGTCTACATGATACATTTATTAATTTTTAAATACTTAGACTGCATTTTCTTAAGGAGAGGCAACTATGCAACTTGTAAACCAACTAGACCATACAGACCTGTTGCCTATGCTAAAGGAAAGACAATATTGTTTTAACAAGATATGAGCAGGAGTTTCACATGGAAATGGTGAAAATCTAAGTGATGGGGAAAATTGTTAAGAGCATCTGTCTCGTGAAAATGGAAGCTACATATCTCCCTTTTCTTAAAATCAGGTGTAATTATTATTCATGCAGGTTACGTGGCATTGTTACAGATGGCCTTTGCATTTCTTGAGCCAGGTGATGGATTTAAAAATTATTTCTTGGGCAGTGTCGGATTTGTTGTGTGCACTTTTGTTCACGGGTGGTTTGCCAGCCTGGATTTGAGGGTAGAACTAAAATTTTCTGCTTTCTTTCCCACATAGCTCTAAACATATGTACACTTTGGAAAAACTGCTAATTGACTTCTGATTCAGCTGATGAGCTGGATACCAGTTATTGGACATTGAAAACATTCATCATATTGCAAATAGCAGTGTCCATGGCAAAATTTTAAGTCTGCTGCTTGCTGCCATGAGTGAGCTGCTTAAAGAAACATGACACTGGACTGTTGCTTCACACATCCTGCAGCAGCTTGGTGCAGTTCATACAGGTGTACACATGACCAAACACATCTTGAGCCCTGTAGCAGGATATTTTCTCTTTCTTAAGAATTTGCGTTTGAATAGGTCATACAGAAACCAGGTAAAAAGGAAAAATCTAGTTTAGGTTTATGATATAGAATTGCCTGCTCTTTCACTATTGCCAGCATGTCATTGTTTTCATGCTTCTGTTGGACCCTTCTGTTCTGTAGCGTTGTCATAAACTAGTTTGCAGTTCTGAATTAATAGGGTTGAAAAACTATTGTGCTTGCTCTTGCATTCATTCATTTTACATTTATTAGGATCTATTTATTAATGTAGCGCATCATGATTCATACTACTTATGAAGGTAATCCTTCCCTGCTTTCCACCCACGAGCTCCTTGCTCTGAAAAATCTCCAAACCCAGTTGTCCAAAAAACTCACCCAACAAGTTTTGGAAGGTGGAGTTTTGTGGTAATGAATGCTGTGATAGTTTTCATTAAATAATTTTGCTACAGACCTGTGATAAACTTGAGATGGTTGCCCATTGCTGTCCTGGGAGTTGCTATTATTGTAACGAACTACTTGGGAGTACCAAAAAAATATTTTGTGTGATTTTAGTAATAATTTTTTTATTGGAGAGTGGGGCATATTAGTTCTTCAGGGTGGTACAGTAGTTATTTCTTTGTTTTGTGAACTCCTTTAGAAAAATAATGGTGAGGTAGTGTGGGAGGATCACTTGGATAATTGTGTAAGAAAACTGGATAACCCCTTAAAGGCCGCCTGTATATCTGTGCTATCCATTGGGAATTAAAAGTAGACCTGTTTCCTGTACATGAGTGATCAGTCTGTTTTTTTCCTACCTACAGAATTGCTCAGATTCATCCTTTAGATAGTAATATGCTATCTAAATTACTTGTAATCCATGCAAATTGTGCTTTGTATTTCTTATGCTATCTGAAAGAAACAGGAAATATCAAACTGACGTTATATATTCAAACAGCCATCTGAACATTGTACTAAGAGTTGTGATGTAAGTAAAGCTGATTCATTCAGCTTTGGGAAATGCTTCCTCAGTCAAATTGATGGTGTAACCATGCATAGTCTAGCTCACTAAGTTGATTAAATGGCTTCACTGGAGCACTAGGGGGTTAACTCTCACAACTGAGTTAGTACAGTGAAACATGTAGCAAGAAACCTCACTCAGATGAGCAAATTGGCCAACTGCTCACCTAAAGACAGCTCTTCATTCACAGTCTTTATAGAATTGTTCAGATGGTTAGACTTAATGTTTATATTTTGTGCTCCGTTTGGCAGTAAATAGATTTACTCCCTCTCCCCCAAAATCTATTTTTATAGTTCTTACTGCTGTAGCATCTAACTACCAAATGTGCGCTTTGTTTTTGCCACAACCAGCTGAGCTTAAAAGAGACTTATGCACAGCCACCTTTTCTTTGATGTGTGGTAAACTTGCTGCTCTTCAGCATTCTCAGCTTTTTATCTGTAGGTTTAAAAATATGTTGTTGATACCTATTGTGTGTATAGTTTTTGGGCTGAGTGTAAAAGAAAAAGGTATACAGGAAAGGAAAAAAATTTAGAATCTCTTCTGAAAGCGAGGCTTAGTGGCATTTTTTGAAGTTGAAATTCTGATCTAATGCAATTTTAAAGGTATTTTAACAAACCTGGTGAAACTGCTGTAACTCCACAGATGGGGTGGTGATTTAAATCTCTCCATCTAAGCTTGCATGAGCTGGATGAATCTAAGCTGAAGTATGGTTTCAGCATTGGGAGCAATTAAGTTTAAGACGTAGAAAGTTAATGTACCACAGGTTTGGGTATTCTGCCGTTTTAATTCAGTGTCAGTCCATGCTGCTGTTGAAAGGAGTAGTCTTGTTTTTTTTGCATTACATCTTCCCAGTTTGTCTTCTATTCCTGCTTTTTTCTTTTATGCCGGCACTAGCATTCTTGGTGGGCCTACCAGGCCAAGCAATTGGACTTGATCTGAATTAAGGGACAACTAGGTGAATGAAAAACTAATTGCATGGCCTGAGTCAGAGGGTGGTGGTTGTTAATGGTTCACACTGTGCGTGGAGTCTATATAAGGACCTGTCTTTATCAGTGACTGGAGCAGGCAGTGTGGTGCACTCTATTCATGTTTGCAGGTGACACAACATGCAGGGGGAGGGGGATGACCAGGTGATAGGGTACCTCAAGGGAATGGCTGGTATTCAGGGATTCCTAGAAGGCAGGAGGAGTGGTCCGTCAAGAACATGAAGATATTCAGCAGGGACAAATGCCAAGTCTTGCACCTGGGAAGGAAAAGCTCCTGGCAGGTATATAGGGAACAGAGGGGTTTGAGGGAGCAGCTCTGCAAGAAAGGCCCTGAGGGCTCTGGCAGACAGCAAATCCCTGGCAATGAAGGAAATTGGCCAACAACATCCTGGACTGTATCACACTGTATCACGAGGCACATAGCCAGTAGATCAAGACAAGTGATTATCCTTGCTGATTATTCGGCACTCCTTGCATCACATCTAGGTTTTAGGTCCATGATACAGGGAAGTTGCTGATAAATTGGAGCACTTTGATCAAAACCCACCATGATGGGCACTTGCCCTACTAGGAGAGGCAGCAGGAAGTGAGCTTGTTCAGCTTGGAGAAGAGGTGGACTGACTCCCAGTGCCTATGGGGAGGTTATAGAGAAGATGGAATTGACTCTTGGCAGTGACTAAACTGAAACACGGGTGATCCAGATTGGACGTAAGGAAAAGTTTTTTTTTTTCCCGTGACTGGGTGCTGGGGAGGTTGTGTGGTTTCTGTCTTCAGGGAATTTCAAGACCCAGCTGAATAAAATGCTAAATAACCTGAGCTGACCTCACAGCTGAGCCTACTTTGAGGAATAGTTTGTACTAGACCTCCTGAGGCCCCTTCCAGCCTCAATTACTCTGTGTTTCCATGATTCTTGGTTGATTTTCCAGATTCCAGTACTATGGATTTGTGTTCTGGAGTGATCCTGCTTGATAAGGGAGGTTGGATCAGATGATCCACTGTGGTTCCTTCCTGGCTGATTTTGTGATTCAGCCTTTAGCGGGAAAGAACACTGTCAGCAGTTGGGTGGCAGTAGAGGGAGAACATTCTCATTTCTTTAAATACTGAAGATTTACACCTCCTTCCTGAAGATAGTCTTCAGTGTTTAAACTCATCTCTTATTTTCTGTTGCAGTAGGCAAGGGGAGCACATGGTAGGTTGTTTTGACTTAGTTAAGGAAGAGTAGTATGTCAGAGGAATTTACCTTATTTGCTAGCTGATGGTTAACGATACAGCTGTTGGAGTTGCATTTAAACCTTTAAATGTCTTTCAGGATTTATTTTTTTTAAGTTATTTTAAAACAATTTTGTCTTAAATAGGAGTATTGTATTTCTAGAGGCTTTCCCTCAGTTTATTTTCATTTCAGTTGTAAAAATAAGCTGTTCTTTCTAGTGGCAAGCTTGAGTCATCACATAACTATAAACAAAGACACTATACAAAGTTTAGGTGGCATGGACAGTCGTCTCTTCTCACGCTCTCTAATATACCACTATTTTCTAACAGCGAATTCCACAAATTAAATGGAAGAGAAAAAAAAATCATCATGTGTTTAAAAGTGGTAGTGCATATGAGTGAGGATTACACTTTCTTCCCAGTATCCATTGCTTGATTGAGTCAATTAAGTCTTATTTATATCAGAGGGAAAAGAGAAAGTCTGCAGCACTGCCACTGGATGACTCTGGTTTTCAAGGTCAAATTAAGTATTTACAATTAATGTTAGAAAGCCTGTGTATAATAAATAGACCAAAAAATTTAAGTGGTCATTGGAGATGCCTGCTTTTGCTCTGTGATTTTTTTCCTTTAAATAATGAAATATTTCTTGTAAACCAGGAAAAGTACTACAAAAAAGCATTATCTTAAATGTAGCTCAAGTCCTAAAGGGAGTGTGTCATTTTCAACAACTGATTATACTCATCTTTGTAGTCATACATAAGATTTTCAAAACATTATTCAACTGAACAATTTTAAATTGTTTTTTTTCTCTCTCCAATTGTTGAACAACAAGGCCTATGTGTGTCATCATCATATTGCTTCATTAAAATATTTGCTCACTCTGAGCCATTGCTTTATTTCTCTTCTCAAGTGCTGAAATGTGCTTATCTTGGTGATACTTTGATTTCCTTTAGGTACCTCTACATTTCACTCCTTTTAATAGGAATAATCGCTCCTTGAATGGCAAGTTGAATTTCATATGTGCTGCAAATCAAGTAAAAAACATGAAGAGATCTCTAAAACTACTGCAAGTTTGTCACTACTTTCCTTCGATAGTGTTAAGGCCTGATCTGTGCAAAAACCTAGTTCAAAAGCAGCTATCTGAAGGTTCTTCAGATGCAGAATTCTTTGTAATTCCATCAAGCAAATTTAGTTTTCTCAATTCTTCATGCTCTCCAGTTTTTCCTTTCCTGGTACAGGTTTGTGGGACTGCTGGGACAAACTATTACTTGTTTTACTGAATGCTAATCCTACTAGTACAGTTGGTTTTATATTATAATGCTAAAGAAGAAAGTTTTAGAATTATCCTGATGGTAAATTATGTTGAGTGGATGGAACTGTTCTGTGTCTGGCCATGGTTTGTTCTACTTAGTACTGAGCTTGTCAGATCATCATGAGTAAAACATATGCTTTATTTCTAAAAATAAACCAGAAAGAGTTGCCTTGTTTCATGTTTAGGTTTGGAGTGTTTTAAGAGATGGGTGTAAGGGACATTCAGCTTCAGGCTCTTAGATTAACATTTTCAAGTCTTATGTAAGATTAGTGCAATACATTTGATTAAAAGGTTTTTAATTTTTTTTTTATTTAAATTCTTACTCTGAGTGAGATAATGAGATGAGCATAGGTGTCTAAAGCCATTTTAAACTCTCTAGAATATCATCTCTAGATTCTTGCAACCACTTGAAAATAGCCCATATTGTCCTGTGTTTTGTGCCTTACTTGCAGTCAGATGTTTTCAAAACGTCGACCTAATATGGTCCCAGACACTTGTGTTTGGATGCCTAAATTATTTAGAAAAACACCAAAATGAGGACAACCCAAGAAATATTGAAATACAAACGTAGCTTGTAATGGTCACTTACTGTAATAAACAGTTATAGAAATTATTTGCTGGAAACATTGGTGTGATTTAACCCCAACTGGCAACTGAACACCACACAACTGTTCACTCACTACTCCTGGTAGGATGGAGGAGAGAAGTGGAATTAGCAAACAAAGCAAAACAAGGGATTAATTCACCACTTCCCATGGGCAGGCAGGTGTTCAACCATCTCCGGGACAGCTGGGCTTTATCACACATAACAGTGACTTGGGGAAGAAACATCATCACTCCAAATGTCCCCCCCTTCCCTCTTCTTTTCCCCCAGCTTTATGTGAGCATGATGACACATGGTATGGGATATCACTTTGGTCAGTTGGGGTCAGTTGCCCTGGCTGTGTCACCTCCCAATTCCTTGTACCCCCTCAGCCTCGTTGCTGGTGGGGTGGTACGAGGAGCAGAAAAGCCCTTGGCTCTGTGTAAGCCCTGCTCAGCGGTAACCAAAACATCTCTAGGTTATCAACACTGTTTTCAGCACAAGTCCAAAACGCAACCCCTATACTGCCACTGTGAAGAAAATTAACTCTATCACAGCCCAAACCAGTACAAACATAAACTTTTAACATTAAATTCTATTTTTTTAGTGTAATTCCTTGCCCAATTAAAAAAAATGCTTTGCCTTGGCATAGATTTTTTTTTTTTAAAGTTTTATTGTCAGTATTGTTGATGCCAGAATAATTCTGAACCGAGTTATGGGCTGACTTGAACCTGTGCATGTGTCAGGTGAGGCTGTGGGCTGTCCAGTGAGACTTGGAGGATTATTGATTTCTATTTTGTTTTTCTTGTTCCATCTCTCCACAAAACATGTCAAGACAAGGAAGGGGTGGGGGTGTCTACAGCAAGATAGACTTAAAGTAAATGGAATTGGGCTTGAAGAAGTTGGTTATGTCAGGGTGTGTTGTATATCACTTTTGTGGAAAGAACTGCTAGAATTGGAATGAACTACACACAGGCATGATTAAAAAAGAACAGTAGTGTTGCATTTGGAGTGAACTGTGGTTGCCATGAGGATGCAGGCAGGCTTCATTTTGAAATAGTTGTCTGTAGGTTGGTTGTAAAAATGGTTATTATTGGTAGAGCGGATCATGTCATCTGTTGTAGGTAGTTACATGAAATACTACCTCATTCTGAGGTTCTGTTGTTCAGTTTGTAAAGTACACTTGGTTTTGCAGATGATGGATACTTTGCCAGGTAGAAAATTGCCAAATCTTAGAAGTTATTAAAAGGGCTGTGTTTTTGCACCCATTATTCAGAGAGACTTTTTGCCCTTTCTGGAATGCTAGAGGAAGTACAGATTCAAGTTCCCTATGCCCAAAGAATCCACTAGGAAGGCAGACTTAAGCCACTGAGATCCCAGGGTAGCTGTTTTGAAGAGCCTGTCATTGTTAGCAAGGCTCAAACATGTTAGCAAGTACTGTGAACATTGCTTTTTGACTCTGTATGTGACTCTTTCTAATATCTGCTTTTATTTCTTCCTATCTTGCTTAAAATAGAAATAATTTTAAATCCTACTTAAATGTGAAAATACACTGCATTTGTTGTCGGTATCTAATAAGGTTAACATAATGGAAGACAGCAGGCTTTTCTTTCATTTTTCTTAGACTGTGATTTTGCAGTCTTAGACTGCAATTGTATTTAGTAAATTTCTGTTCATAGAAAGTATGCTTTTCCTGAAGACTTTTGTAAAAGTTTTAGTAATAATAATATTGGCAATAGAAAATGAAAACCAGAACTGGTCAGCAAGCAAGAAAGAGAAAGCAGATGAAAGAAGATGAAAAAAGAATGAGTAATATCAGGATTGTTTTTAAGCTATATCAAAGACATCAATGCGTAGTGCAGTAGGAGAAGAGCATAATTTTTTAAAGAGTTAAAGTAGAAGTGTATAATTCAAAATACTTAATATTCTGTCAAGTTACATAAACTGTAGTCTTGTTAAACTCATCTTTTCTTTGAAATACTAAAGGAGGTTGCTAAGGGGTGGGGGGGATGTCAAGTGAAATGGCTGCAATGATGTTATGCAACAGAGTTAATTTCGACCTACGCTCTGCTTCTCTGCAGAAGAAGTTGAAGAAGAGTCTGAAACTACGATTGAGGTTGATTTGACTGATAAACAGAAACATCAGTTGAAGCACAGAGAGCTTTTCCTTTCTCGCCAGTATGAGTCCCTTCCGGCAACACATATCAGGTAAGAAGTAGTAAATACCATTTATCTGCGTGTTCTGCTGCAGTGGATTGCCTGCCAGTAGCCCACCTGCTTGAACACGTCAGCCTTTGTCTTGCAAAAGGGTATAATTGATCTTACCTGAGTTGTGTCAGATTGTCCCATGAACTGCTTTAGAAGCATCTTTGGTTTTTCCTTCTGTTACTTGATGTTTGAGCCTTAGAAGGCATAAGAGTCTCAGAGCTCTGGCTTGCCAATTAGAGCAACAGTTGATAATTTGGTATAAAATCAGTCTGTTACTACTTTGGAAGAGTTTTTTTTTTAATCTGCTGGCCAGAGGAACTTTGACCATTTTTGTCTGGCCAGGGAAATTGCAGATGGGTTTGGAAAGGAGGCAGTGGCTCAATGATCAGACCTGCACTTTAGGGCTGCACGCACTTTTAAAGTAAAATTACCTCAGCTTACTTTAGTAATTGTGAAGAAGTCATGATTCTTTGGCTAAATGTTGCAAAAGCATTTCAAGTATTGTTTTAAATTGCCCTAATGCTAATTTAGAAAGAAGCTTACTAAAGCTCAAAAAGGATTTGTTGACTTCTGTCTGTAAATGATGCAAATACTCATGTTATCTCTGATTTAGTAGTCACGAAAGACTTTTTTTTTTTTTTGCGTTGGTACAGGGGGGATAATGAACCTAGAAATGGAAAAGAAAGAGCACAGTGACAAGGAGGAGTGTAGCTAAGTGTGAAACAAGGCTTCTTACGTTGCATTCTGAAGGAATTTTCATTTTCTCATTACATCCAACTCCCCTTATCTATTTCAGGCCATAAATGTCTAAAAGAAGTATATACTATCCAATAGGAGAAACACTTTGTATGTATATATGTATTTTCTCTCTTATTGGAAAATGTGTCGCTTATCTCTCTCACTGACAACACAAAACCTGCAAGTTGGAAATTTTTGTATTAATTTCCTGTGCTTGACTCAGATACTTGTTCTGACTTCGAGAAAGTCGTTCAACTGTCAAATCTTTGCTGCTCCAACTGTAGCATGGAGATAATAATCCCGTGCAGTTTCTTTTACTTACTTTGACATTTAGATATCGAAATAAGGTATTCTCTTTGCAGAGGGAAGATTACATAGAAGAAGTATTGTAAATGTCTTCTCACCTCACAACTCAGGGAGCAAATACAATAGAGGTTCTCCAGTATATATTTCACAAAGAAGGCAGAAAAACATGTGAATTCATAGTACATGCTGCACAGCACCGCAGGCAAATGCAGAGTGATGACTTGCATCTACTTTTCACAACAGATGAATGTTGTAGGGCTGTGCTGTCACGAGTTACGAAGACCTTTACCAGCTGAATTCTGGAACAAGCTTGATGTAGACTAATGATGTTTTAACAACCTTAACTCTGCTTTAAAAGGAAACAAGGAGGAAAATACCCTGCAGAGTATTTCTTATTTAGCTTTTTAACTTACTAATGTTCACATGCTGTGGTTCTCAGTAGTTTTCATAACTTTTATTAGTTAACTTTTCCAGTAAAGAATAGAAGAAATATTAGAAGGAATAAAAGAAGAATAGTAGAAATATTGTGAGGGTGGTACTCCTCTGTCTCCCATCAGTACTCAAAAATATTCAAGGATGCAGATTTTGCAGCTTCTCTGGATGTCTGTTTCAGTGTTTGATGACTGTTGTGGTGAAATTTTTTTCCCAGTCATCAATTTGGGATTTCACTTATTGAAAATCTATTACCTTGTGTCCTATCATTGTGCTTCTCTGAAAGGCGCCTGGCTCCATCTTAATTATCTGTCTTTTTTTTTTTTAGGTAATTGAACACAGCAGTAGAATTTCTCCCTTTAATTCTTGTACCTTAAGAGTGAACAAATCCAGTTTAATATAATCTGCAGACTTGTTAAAAGTGTATTCAGGTTAATAAAGATATTGAACTGTTGGTCCTAGGGTCAGAAACTGGGGGATGGCCCCAGTAGCCAGCTGCCAGCTGGACTTTGTATCACTCACTACACTGAGGGTTCAGTTTTTTTCCAGCCTTACTGTCTACTTACCTAGTCTGTATGTTTCCAGTCTGGTTAAAGGACGCTGAAACACAATACAGGCCTTACTGACATCAGGGTGGATGACAATATCTGACTGTCACTGGTCTACCAAGCCAGTTGTCTCCATGTAGAAAGCTGGGAGATACTTGTGCAATGAAAGTCTGCACAGCTCCTGCAGTTTTAGGCCTTAGATAGGAACAATTGGTTTTACAGGAGAAAATAAATGGTACAGTGGTATAGAGATTGGCGGATGGAAATCAGTTCTCTCAAGAGTAAGAACACAAAAAATCAGTCCCTTTGGAAGGAAGAGGGGAAAGCCAAAGGTGATTTTAAGAGAATGGAGGAGGGTTTGGCAGCTACAGATCTTGAAATTTTACTGACATCTTCAGCCAAGAAAAGAATCAGAGTTTGGTACCTTTGTGTTGCAATTTAGGGGAATGAAAGTATTTTACCTGGTATGGTTTTATTTAATTTTTTACCAATACAGTTTTCCTGCTTTCATTTTGTCTTTCTTCTTAACTTCCTTTACAGTTTTCAAACTGAATAGTAGAGGAAATTACACCTCCACCCCTCCAAAAAACTCTGTCACTGAGGTTACTTTTGTTCTAGTTCATGATTACAAATACGGTGATGTCTCATTTATATACCTGGTGCTGTTACTTCACAGTTGAGTTACCTTGAAGTTATTTTAGTAGGTTAGATTTCTTTGATATGCATGATCTAATTCTGAAGCTCTTTGGTCTGCAACTGTGAGCTTTGAATAATTCTAATGTAATTTGTTTGCTCTTGAATTACTAAAATTCAGTTTCATTCCTTATTCTGATACTTTTTATTTTGCTATGTACATTATACGTAACTCTTTTGATATGTAATTTGTTTTGTTGGAAATACTGGGACTTTTTAGACTTCATCTTGTTTCCCCTTTACATTAGGTGTCACTATGCCATTTCAGTAACTTTAGGGAGTAGCGTAAGTTTTGGCAAAAAAAAAAAATACTAGAGATTTAGAAAAGAATTAGAAGCAGGTAGCATAGTAGTTATTAAACGTAGCAATGCTGCCTTGTGGACGGTGTTCTTGCCATGGAATGTATTTAAGAAAGTGTAGTTGTCTAAATCAGTGCAGCACTGTTCTGGAGTCATGGCGTATGGTAGAGTATGAACTGATGCACTGGTTTGGGCATCAAAGGCAAGGTTTGTTATCTTGATGCCTACTTGTCAAGTTACAAGTGAAACTGTTGCCTCTCCTGTCTGCTCAAATGTGTGAGGTCAGTTAACACCCCTCTAGTGGATTATCTCTTTCCTCCCTAATCCCCGCATGTTACAGATGCAGTTTTGCCAGGCTCTGTAATCCCCCCATGTCCTTGGAACAGTTATACTGCCAGCCAGACTCACTGGGCCACTCTCCTTCATTAGTGTCACGCAGTGAATGCTCCAGGATTTGTGCAGATGGCTCCTATAAGCAATGCCAGTCCCAGAGAGGGGCTGAGTTGAGACAGTGCTGTGTACTTGAACTTAGCGTTTCAGAGATTTGAGCATTACCAAATACAGCGTTTTGGAAAGGCATGAGAAGGCACAGCGGGCGGAAAATGGTGAAAGTTGTCAGAAAGTTGAAATTGTTTGCCAGTGTTGTAAAATTCATCATAAAACCTAGCCCATGGTGAAGATGGGTCCTTTGTATAAAAATCTGCAAATGGTTATCTTGTTGGAGATGCACTGAGTTATCTGACTTCTGACATGGGCTTTAAATTTAGTTTTCATTCTTAAGCTCTCAAGAGTTAATAGATGTTAAAAATGTTTAGATTGTTATAAAAGACAGCATTAACTTCTGAGGTCCTTTGTAATTGCTCTTAAATGTAATACTTACATGAGTTGTGTAGAAGAATTTATTAATCCATCAGGATTCATCTTACCATTTTCAGTATCTTTGCTTTGTTCTGTGTTTCAGACTTGGGGTTATGGGTTTTTTTTGTGTTGGTTCATTATTATTATTTTTATTATAATACTTTTAAGTGTTTGGAAAGCATACATAGTCCAAACATTCTCAGATATCATAATAAAATCTTTTGGGCTGCTTTATACTGCAAGAACAATCCCTACCCACTTAAAAAAACCCCCACTATTTCTTTTTGAATTTATGCAAAGTAAAAAAAACTTACAGACTATTTAACTAAAGTCAAAACAGCTTGAGAATAGAGAAGAGTTTCGTACTGGCCATTTGTAAACAGAAAAGAGGATTTAAAATATAAATATATTATTATTGTATAATTATCTTTGGTTGCTATTATATTGGTAATTTAGTTGATTCAATTGTCTGGGCTTTTGTTAGGTTTAAAGGATAAGCTAGTACTTTGTCAAAAGCCTTTCTGAGTTACAGTGGGGTTACAGATATTTATCTTGAGTAAATAAAAATTAAATTTGCTAACTTTAGTTTACTAAATTACTTCTTTCAGCAATGTTTCTGGTAAGTTAGAATATAAGGTTTTAAGAGTCCTACCCTGGGATCAAAAAGAGTGGTATTGTAATGACCTCTTTAGTTGCTCTTTTATATGATTCAAGCCACACAATTATGGGCAAGGCCTATTGATGAGATCCCAAGTGTGTGTTCTTGCATTAAATTGTATGTTGCAGAGAGAATTCCGTGCTTAGTTGAAAAATTTTCAAGTGATGGATAATTTACCATGATCTTTAAAGTTTTATCAGTTGCTAATTATGTGTGTTTGCACCACTCTGCTTTTTCTTTTTTCTTTTTAGAGACTGTTTTCACTGAGAACTTTTTTGCTTTTCTTGGACACAGTGCTGAAATTCTTGCTGAGCTTGATTTCTGGACTCAACGTGGTGCATATGATACCTGTGCATTATGTGAATGTTTGTCATTATGGGGATTGTTCAAATAACTAGTAAATCTACACCCTAATCTTTAATGGGGAATTTTTATTCAAATTGCCCTTTGATGGACTAGGTATCTCTTACACTCTTTAGAGGATTATTTGTTGCTTGACATAAACAGCAAATGCAAATTTTCTATATGCCTGTGGCCTTTAATTCAGAAAAACTTTCTGAGCTTTGATTCTGAAATCTGCTCATACATGCCCTTT
Organism: Cephalopterus ornatus; assembly: GCA_013396775.1. Lineage (NCBI taxonomy): Eukaryota > Metazoa > Chordata > Aves > Passeriformes > Cotingidae > Cephalopterus > Cephalopterus ornatus. The sequence goes on from VZRE01004037.1 coordinate 75,940, forward strand.
ATTTAAAAAGCTGACAAACAAAAGACAAAACCCAAAAAAGATACCCTCAAACTATCTTAAGATGCTCTTGCCATGGTTTATTACTTCTGTTCCAACACAGAAAGGGCTTCATGAGCTTTTTAAAGATTGTGATTGCATAGGATAATTTTATTAAAAGCTGATTAATATGATTGTGGAGAATGTGAATATTCTTTCAGAATGCCTGTGCATATGTGACACTAAAGAGTGTTCAAATAGTCTGATTGTGAGAAGAGTTCTTAATTTTTATTAAGAAATTTGGAGCCTCTGCATATTCTTACATGTAAGAATACAAAAAAAAGTGGACTTAAACTTCTAAAGTATCAAGCTATAAGAATCTTTGTTTCCCTCTTTTGACATTGTGATCTGTGATGCGGTCCAGAACAGTGTCTAATTTTTTTTCAGTTTAGTATGTTTTTGCTTTTGGTTGGTTGGTGATTTTTTTTTTTTTTTTTTTTTTTTTTTTTTTTTTTTTTTTTGTATTTTGGGGTTTCTGCGTTTTTTTGGTAGTAAAATAATACCCTTGCTCTTGGGTAGATTAAAGTAACTTTGATTGGCACCACTTTGTAGACGTCTCAGAAAAAGTAGCATGAGACTGTGTAGTTCATAAGAATGTGCCATGCTTACGACCTGTAAGAGTGTGACGCTTTTTAAATGTGTTGTAAATGACTCAGTTTTATCATACAGCTTTCTATTTTGCTGTTCTTTTTTCTTCATAATCTCATCAGGACTGACTAATATTGATACCTCAAACTACGGAGGTGTAGAGAAGTACCTTTTTTAATGAATGTGGGATCCCTTCACTTAATGCACAACAAATGATCTGAAGCTCAAGACAGATAATTCATATGAGCCTTATAAGCCTGATTTATTTTCTGGCATAAATCAGAGTGGATAAGGAGTGAATTTGCTTTGCCATAGACGTGTGCTTCCCTGATCATTTGGATTGTTAAGCAAGGCATTCTTCCTTTCTGAATTGAGTTTGTTTGGGGCACAGGGACTTTTGAGGCATATCTGACTTTTTTTCTCTTTTTTTCTTTTCCAATAGAATTAGAAATATTCTGACAGAAAGTAAGATGAAAATTCAGTCTAGACTAGAATCCTGTTTTCAGTTGTGATCAATAATCAGTACTAGTAACACTGTAAGAAAAAGTGTCTTTATCTTTGGAAGACTGTCACTTAAATACCTGAAAATCAGTACATATTTCCCTGTAGTGATACAATGGCAAAGTCGGAGCCCTTCATTTGGTGCAAAAGTTTTAAGTTCAGTTGCATGGAGTGATCTGCATTGCTTCTGACCCGGGGGACCTTCTAACAGACTTGATGATCTTAAAGGTCTTTTCCAACCTAAATAATTTCATGATTGTATGAAAGAGCATTCTTAACCGGCCTTCTCTATTTTTGTTCAATTCATGTGCATCGCTGCTGCTATGCTAAAATGTAACAATTATTTTACTTTTTAACATGAATTAATCCCTAAAGAAAAAATATCAATGACTTGAGTTTCCTACAATAGTTTATAGAAGGTACACATATACAGTTATGCTTGTTTTGAGATATCAGAATATGGAGTTCTATTGTGCCCACACCAAGAAAATATTTACCTTTTAATTACTTTTCAATCCATGTCAGTTGTGCACGATTTCTCCAAGAAACTGCCTGTAAATCCTGCCAATTTGGGCTGCTCAAAAGTGGTACTCCAGCTCTAATTAAGACTAAAACTCTGAATTTTTTGACTAAAACCCACATGCAGTGTAAAAACCCTGGGTCATCCGTATGATCTATGCATATGTTTAGATGCCAGGCATTTACTAGTTCATTTAAATGTGCATAAATCGATTTACTGTGCATTCTGTTTTTAGTTTTAATTGATCAAGAGTGTGTTAATCAGGTAATATGAAGTTTATTGGTTTATCTTTTGGCCACAGATACACAATCTTGTACTCTTTAGGAGATTGATATAATTTTGTCAGACACAGATCCCAGTAGCAGTCACCTATCAGATGTTTTTTGTTTGTTGTTTTTATTTTCTCATGTTTGAGATGGCCCTGTAAATAAACAGAGACAATTAAGTATGGACCAATACAATGCAAATGTTTTTTTTGTCAGTTCTAGGTATTGATTGAATATTTTAAAAGCCGAACTGTAGTTAGGGATCTCTTGCAGATTTAAATCACTCTGATGATGCTTTTATTTTCTTATGTGTTATGCAATAGCTTGCTCCCCAGTTGTTAATCTCTTCCCGATCTTGAGAACTTGAAATTTGCTGTAAAGACGTTGGTGCATGTGTCTGTCAGCATCATTTTGTGCCCCTTAAACTGTGTTTCAAAGTAAAATACACAAGTACTCTTAGTGTTGGCTTCCCATAACTGGGGAATCAATTCAATATAATCAGTAGAAGCTCTTTGAACTCCGCAGTTCCTACTCTGGTGATCGTCACTGCCATTTAGTCTGCTTGTAAGGGATCAAGACTTGGCTAAAAGTGGATGTTTGATTGGCAATCTTTAAAACACCTTCTCATTTAAGACAGTTCATAAAAACCTTTGTTATTTAAGGTAGCTATCTCCTTCTTTTCTCAATATCTTTACCTTTTTTTATGCCCTTCTTTTCTTTAGACTGAATATGGGAAAGCTTACTGCCGAGTTCTACTCCTGCACATGCTTCTTTCTACCCCTCTTCAGTATGCATCTTCTTTTTACTTTATTCTCTGATTGTCATTGAAGTAACAGCATATACTAAAATCAAAAATTAGATTTTTCTCACAAGCATAATATTTCCTAATATTCTTTCCTGTTATTTTATTTTCTGACTATCTAGTTAGTGACTCATGCTTCTGTGTTCCAAATATCAGCTGAGAGACTAACATTTCTTGGTGCAGATCATCAAGATACAATTGGTATATCTGTACAAAATTGCCCAACATAATTCTGTCATATTCAGGAGGGCAGTTAATAATTGTGATTTCCAAGGCTGTGGGGGCATGCCTGCGTACGTTCTTTTTCTTTCTTCTGCTTGCATCTGAACGAGCAATGCATATCAAGTTTCATTGACTTGGTGGGAACCTAGAGCAATGAGTCCTGACAATTCTGCATCAGTGTCACCCAGGCTGCGTCTACATGCCTATAGGAGCCTTGGATGGCATGATACTGTTCCCATAACATTGCCTTTTCTAGTTCAATCATTTATACTGGTTGACAAGCAGTAAGTGTTATGTTTCTTTCTGTAATTTTTTTTTTGCATGCCCCCGTTCCAAAAAAATCTAAGATTTGTATGTTGTGAGCTGCCTTACTCATCTGATGAAAATGTGAAGAAATAGCCTGCAAGAACAGCACAGGAGTTGTAGAGGTTTCCACTGGTTTAAAAATTAGGGCTGTGCTGAAACAAACAGGGACTTTAAAAGATGAAACAGTTGCTGTTACTTTAAGTAATTTTGGTAGTTTTATAATACAAGTGTTTGCATCAGCTTTTTAGAACTTTGGTGAAGACTTTAATCTATATTTCTGACTACTTTAAGGAAAAACTCATTACAGAACAATTACCCAGACAGTGCAAAAAAGAAATCATTTAAGTGTATCTTCTGGACAGTTTGCTGTTTTGCTCTAGGTTATTTAAACAGGCTATATTGAAATCTTTTCATAACATTGTCTTGTATAACAGCCTTGGTACAACTATTTTCATGCTACTTAAATTTTTGAGCTGGTTATCTTCATCTTTTGTCTTCATTGGAACAGGTTAGTGAGGCCAGTCTTGCAGTTCTCTGTTCTAAATATCGATTGTTGTCACAGTCTTTTCTGAAATGCGTTCCTACATGTTTTTCATTTCTCTATTGGGTCTCACTGAAATATGGCACATTTTTGTCTTTAGTTTTCAAGGTTTATTAGGGCCTGTCTCTGCTTACTGTCTTTGAAATCTGTCCTTCAGGACTCACGTACTAAATGACATCTCACATGTGGTGTTGATTTTCATTAACTCCTTATTGAATTGCCTGAGACAGTCTTACCTATGAGGGTCTCACAAAGCTGCCATTTATTTTTTAGAATTTATTTTTTTTCTTCTTTTCTTTGTTCCACAGTAAACAACCTTCCCTGCCCTCCATGAAAAATAGCTCCCTAAAACATTGTTGGGGGGAGGGAGGGGGCGGGGAATAAATCCTTATGTTCACTGCACTGAAACTTCTATCTACCACAATGATCAGTATGTCTTATAATTTCCTTATCACCTTCATGTTAGTGTTTCTGTGCTTTGCAATTTTGGTTGTAGATGATTCGTGTTGTGGTTTTGGGACTCTATGGTCCTGACTTTCTGCTAGGGCTTTTGAAGAAATCCTTTCCTACAAAATCATCAAGGCATTTTTTCCAAAGTAATTTTTTTGTGGAGAATGCGTGGTCTCACTTATGTATTGGAACAGAAGGGCTTCCCTGCGGTATGGAAGTACGTTGTAGGTGTGGAGAAATATCTTATCAGGCATCCCTTAGCTCATGGCTGTAAATGTCCAGGAATTGTCAACCCACTGGTGGTGTCACCTGAAACAGACACAAAAAAATTGACAAGCAGACAAGAGCTCCTAATAAATGAGAGTGAAGGAAGGTGTAGCATATGAAAAGAGCTTTCACATGATGAATGTTTTAAAGAAAAAAGTTAGGAGTTGTTGGCTCTGGTTACTAGGACAGGAGAACCACTTGAATCCTGAGTGGTTTATAGGATAGAGGCTGGCAATACCATGACCATATATATAGGCAAGATTTCTTGTCCTCTTTTACTGCAAGACCTCTAAATTACTTTTTGTTGCTGGCTGATTTAATAATATAACAAGTTTTGTTAGCATTGTTGTCAGCTCAGAGGAATAACTTATTTTTGTGACCAGTTTAAATACGAAGTACATCTAAGAGTAGAAAGAATTCTGAAGGCACAAGTTAGTCTCATCAGAATTAAATTGTAAGTGAAAACATAAAAGCTAACTTATTTTTTCTGTTTACTATTATTTGTGCATTGCTGAGGTTGCTGAAATTTTCCCTCAAAAGTCATACAAGACATATTTTTGCCTAAATCTGTAATAAGTAAAAAATTTTCTGAATATTTTTAATTGAGAAAAAGATCAAAACCAGACATGTCATCTTACTGTCATTGAGACCTTCTGATGCTATTTACTAGTAATTCAACCAGATGATACCAGTTAAGTCAAGAATGCTGCTTGGCGGAGGAATACAGCTTAAATCAGAGAATCAGTTGCATAAGAAGAAGACGGCTTCATACGTGAAAAAATAGTAGACAGCTTTCCCTTTTTTTTTTTTAAAATTTTTTTTTTATTTCTCACAAACTGGGTAATTTAACATTTCAGGCAGGAGACTCCAGCAGAAAAATGAAACTATTGCATTGTACACTACCAGCCTAAATAATACTCAACTCTTTTAGAAATTCTACTGTCTGCAGAAAGAGTATAATTTTATTTTGGTGTGTAACTGATTTTATAATCTGGTAAATGCAGTGTACACTCTCTTTCATTTGTTTTTGTAGGTAGCTAGCTCCCCCTTTCTTTTCTGTGTCTAGTTTAGAACAGTCAGATTTTATGCCGTTGCATTGATTATTTATTTGATATAGCTCCATCTGTCCCAATTATCTGAAATTGTTTAAAAACATTAATAAATGAAGTTCCAGAACCCTGTGAGAAGGAAAATATTTTATATTTAAATCTGGAGAAGCTCTGGGTTTTCAAATACATGCCTTAGAGAAATAATTTCCAAGTCTTGTTGTAATGTGGTTTAAATTTCGTTAACTTTTTCTCCAGGGCATTTTGGTTATTAGTACTGGAAGAAAGGGTGAAGAGTGCAGTGGTGGTTGGAGAATATTAAGGGACATGACTGCAAATCAATATTCACTTAAGTCATTTCCTCAGCATCCATGATTGAGAGATGCTGGAGACAATATAATGAACTAGATGCTTAGTTCAACCCAGTAGACCATTTAGAAGTAGACAGATAAGATTTTCCTCTGATGGGGGGGGAAAAAGAGAGGAGGTGTATAAACAGTAGGCTTTTATTCATTTTGTAAAGATTCCAAAACATTTGTATTAAGTATTGCAGGTTTCTAGATTATAGAAACTGGTAACTCTAATATATAGAGTAGAAATTAGAAAAAAATGCTGTAATCTACCTCTTTTCAAATGTGGGGGATTTTGGTGATTGGTTTGTTTGTTTTTGTTTTTGTGTGGTATCTACTACTGTACGTCTAGTGCTATCTTTATTGAGACTCTAGTCTATGCATGTGAGAGGTCGTATATGCGTACAAAATGTTACTCCTGTGAGACTCCAACCGTTACATAGTTAATATGCTGTTCAAAGAAATGTATAATCAGATAGAAATTCACTCCCTTAAAAAACATGCTGGGGCGATTAAGCTCGTCTCTTAATGAAATAAAATGAATTTTTTAGATTACCAGCCACAAAGTCTGAGGTCAGTCAATGAAATGCTCCTGCAGTCCTGATGGCAGTGAAGCAATGGATGCCTCTGCAGTAATTGGATTTAAATAAGGGTAGGCTGTAGTGAAGCTTCTAGATACCAATTTGAGCTTTCTAGAGGTATGGAATAGGAGCAGACTGGAAAGGTCAACTCCTGTTTAGCCTTTTACTCTAAAAAAGACACCAACAAAACATTAAAACAAAGTTGGCAAACTGACTTCATGGTACAACATGTAATTAATTTTTAGAAGTGAATGTTCTGGAACTATCAAGGCCAAAAGTTTCAAACAAACCTTCAAAGACCTGGTGGGTTATAGAGGAGGTTTCCTACTGCAGGAGTCTTTTCCTTTGCTCTTATGTGTTGTGCTCCAATTTTTCTCGCTCATCTTCCCACCATTTCTCTTTGGTACTGTGGTTCTTCTGACAGGTATGACAATGAAGAGAAATTCAGGAGCTTATGTACTGCAGCCTTAACGTATGGATTAACCCCCTTTCCCAGGATGTGCAGTGGCAATGAGTAAAACATTAGCTGGGTATGTTCGCCTAATGATCAGCCCTTAGCCGTTGGCGTCCAGCGTTTCTGGTTGAGTTTAGCAGTCAGCATCCGCTGACAAGAACAGACAGGTTTTTTTACAATACCTTCTTTGGTGTTACCTTTTTGATTTTAAGATATCTGCAAACAATTATTCCTTTATATTTGTATGCTGGTCTGTTCCATGAGAGAAGAAGATGGGAGACTGAGTGTTCTGGGCAGAGGTCCTATAGCCATATGTGTAGTGCCACTGGAACCTCCTGGTAAATACCAACTAAACTGAAGGTTAGGTGCATGAAATAGAAGGTGCTGTATGTAAAGGATAATAAATATATATTATAATTATATATATATATATAAAATGGTAGTTTGGTTGTAAATGATAACATAAAAAAGCCAGTTGCCAACAAGATGATTCAGCACACTTAACGTTTCTCATCCACATCCATGTGTATTTCTTTAAAATACCATTTGTTAAAAATAGTTCTGCAGATTATTTGCAGAGAAGCTAGAGACAGAGGAATGAGAGGCCAAGGCAGTGTTGGGGGAGAAGAGGGTGAGAAAGGGGCAGGGGTAGTGAGGTCAAACTGCTTTAGCTACAGGTGTTACACATGGGCAGGTCTGTACCACTACTGAGTAACGGGAGCCTGCACAGAAATGTGGTCATCAGCATTTTAATGTGGTCATAGAAGAAATCAATAGAATTCCACGATTCATTATCAGAAACAATTCCCTTCAAAAGAGAAAAGCTCTTTATTTTTACAGGACACTGTTAAAACCTTATATTCTTTTTAGTTTGGGTTATTTGTTTCACATTAGGTACTGAACTTACGGGAGGTAAGTCTCTGAGGGGTGATGCTTCATTGATGGAGACCTTTTATTAATTGAATGTGTATTTATTGTTTGCCATAGTACCTCTTCACCTTCTTTGCTTTTCCATTCCTGAAACTATTTCCCAGTTTGGTGGAATTCCAATGTATTTGAATGTGGGTCGGTACAGCCATTTATTGAGTTGTTTTGCTGCTTATTTTGGTATATTTAAAGTATGACAGTGTTCATTTTTCTATTTTATCATATTTTTATATTTTTAGTGTAAAAGTTTAAAGTATATCTAGGTAGTTTTCTTGTAAATAACTTTTTCCTTAATAAAAATTTGAACTTTTTACAAAATAACCATTCTTCCTTGTGTTTGTGTAGGGGAAAATGCAGTGTTGCACTTCTGAATGAGACAGAATCTGTGCTGTCGTACCTGGAGAAAGAGGTAATATCTGATTTCTTTTTGGGTAAATACTGTAATCGATTTGGTCTTTTACAACCATATTTTTAATAAATGGACAAACAGTACTTTGAAAATCTTTTCTTGTATGATAGGTTAGAAAAATTATGTTGTTGAAAACACTGACTTAAAAAAAGTTATTGGATAAAATCTTAATTGGCTCTCTTAAATGATGGGTTTGTTATCAATAGTTTGTATTTAGAAAATAATTAATTTGACGTAATTTATGTGGTAGATTACAGAAGAAAAATATACAGATGCTTTCCTGTAGCAGATACTTAAGGGAGAATTCACATGCCTTTTTTTTTTTTTAATGTATGGAAAGTATTTCCTCAACTCTCATTTCCTGTGGAAAGTGTTTCCTTAACTTTCATTTCCTGTGGAAAGTATTCAAGATGCTTAGCTTTATCAGAAGGGAAGAAAATTCCCCAAGAATTCGAAAGATAATAACAAAATATAGTGCAAAATGCCTTCAGAATAAACATATTTTTCTTTGGAGTGTCTTAATATAACATCAGGCAGACAGTGGTTTTAAACTGAAATTAGCATGTCTTTGTTTTTCAATTTCTACACCAAAACCACTGATAATTGGTAAAAATGTTTCTGAAAACAGGACTTGCCCTGTACTTTAGGTACTGTACTAGATTTGCCAATACTATTTTTATGTCTGAGAAGGGTTTACACAGTGTTTAAAATGGGTTTTGAGACTAATTTATCATGCTAAGTCAGTATGGTAGAGATACTTACGAGCGGAAACATGTTAAATTCAGGAAGAAGTTAACATCTTTTTCAAATCCATTGATATATTTTTTTGTATGAATCTTTTCATTATTGCTCAATTCTGAAATAAGTACCATCAAAGACAGAAGTTTCAATTACCCTTTTAAAAGCACTCATGAAACATCTGTATTATGTAAAAATAGGATTTATGTACCAAACCTGGGTTCTATAAAGTGTGCAAATTTCCGAAAGGAAGGTGTTACAGGTTTAAAAACCCAGTTTTAAAGAGTATTATGCTGTTGCAAATGTGTCTTCTTTTTTAGGATACTTTTTTTTATTCACTGGTATATGATCCATCACTGAAAACGCTTTTAGCAGACAAGGGAGAAATCAGAGTGGGGCCTAGATATCAAGCAGATGTGCCAGACATGCTTGCAGAAGGTAAATACGTGATATTTGATTAGTGAAAAAAATAAAAATCCTTGTCTTGCAATATTGCTCATGCTGACTCGTGAACTAAACTAGTACATAGAGGCAGGGAAAGTAAAATGGTAGGTCTGAGAAAATTCATAAATACTGCTAGATAGAGAGAAAGACAGAAGGAAAGAGTACTTGAATAGCTGTTGAAAAGACACTGTTCATTTCCAATTTGTGCATAATGCAGTTTAGGCATTCGATATTTGTTTATTTAATTGCATGGTCTGGTTCATTCTTTAATATAGGCTGCACGGAGAGAAGATGTTGAGGACCAAACTATTTTATAGAATAATAACATGGTAGTGAAATAAGTGAAAAATAAATTTCCTCTCTTCCTTTTTAAACAGACTATGCATAGAGAATATTTCTTTGTGTCTTCTTATTTTAAAACACTGTCTGTCATCAAAGCATCTTGTCTGTTCTGTAGCATGTTTGAAACAAATGTTTCTAGCCCTGGCATAGCTTTAAAATCGCTGATAATTTTTGAATTTGATTTTTTTTATTTATAATCTAGCACAACTACCTGTGCCTTAGTATTTTGCTACATAGGAACTATTGTTTTAAACAAAATTTCAAGTGCAATATTTAGTGTTTGGATGACATTAAAGAACCGTGAGCATCTGTGTCTTACGTCTGCAATTATGTTTACTTAGTAAATTTTCAAATGAGTTGGTTTCATCAGCGTAATGCGCACTCTATACTGAGTGCTAACACAAGAAAAAAGTTTGCTCAGAAGCATCCAGATGTAGATACGATGTTCAAGAATCTTGGTATTTATTCCGTAATGAGAAAAGAGTATGTGAGAAGAGTATTACTTGCAGTAAGTCCAAGGAGTTCTGAATGCCCCAAATATATATATTTGTAACCTTAAACGTGTTTTCCATTCATTGTGGGCTGCTTTTTTTTGCTGTATACTTTTTTTAATTAAAAAAAGGCATTATTTCCAATTTCTACAGAGCTTATGTAGTAAATGTATGAAATGAGAATAATTTGCATAAAACAAGAATAATTTGATTTCTGGCAAATGGCAGATTATTTTACAATGCATGCATTATTATTTTGACTTTTCTTTTAATAACCAGAAATAAACTATAAGAAGTCATCTCCAGATTTGTTTATAAGATGTACAAACTTGTTTCAGAACAAGTTTATGCATAGAATATGTATGATACACTGCTATTCTTGCTGTGAAATGTAGCTGTCATAAAGAAAAAAATATTTGTGTAGACATTCACATGCTCAAGAGGGAAGCTTGGCAGAGGACTAAAAGTAAATGACTATCTCAATGTGTGTATCAAGTAGCCAGGAAGTACTGATGTGATTCCGAAGCAGTTGGTTGAACTGCAGGGTTTTCAGGATAAGCTGGGGTTGTCTGCCAGGCAGGAAGTCTTTTCCTACTGAGTTCTGCTGACTTAAATTACTAAAGATAGAGCCTAATTATGAAATAGTGAATATTACATAGAAAGTAAATGTTTTTCCTGTTGAAATTTTACTTATTTGATTTTTTTTCCTAAAGTTAAATTCCATATTTATTAAAAGTGAATGTCTAAGTACTTCTGGAGCTTAACATTCTCTGTTAAATACTTAATTTAGTTAAATGAGTTGATCATCTCTCTTACATCATGAACACGTGATTTCACTGTGTTACTGTCTTCTTTTTCTCACACCCTGTTAATCCCCAAAATGCAATAAGTGATGAGTTTTCTTGCGGTCTTTAGAAGGAAATAATAATCCATCAAAGTTTAGAAAAACTAAGCCCACAAACCAAGGATCTGTTGGTACATGGAGCAGTTTAGCTGGATTAATCCGCGCTTATTTCAAGTGGCTGGTGGAAAAAAGGGTTTGGTTTTGTGAGGATAAAAATATCTGAATTATGGTAGTTTTGACTGATTGTTATCTAAATGTTTCCATAGCCCTCTGACCTCCAGGGAAAAACAGAAGGTGATTCAGCTATTGCTGTTTCTTTATGTAAGCTGATGGCCTGGAAGATAATCCATTCACTGTCAAGTCTTTTCATTCATGAAAACAAATCTAAGCGATTTTTAAAATTAATAGAATAAAATAGTTCTATTTGGAATTTGTGGGATTCTGTGAAGATTTTTGACAAATCTTTATATAGATTTGTCAGCCTGTAGTGTTAAAAGTGGCTAGTGATCTGAACGTCCAAATTATTATGCTATAACGTATGAGTCTTTAAAACTAAAAGTTAGAGCAATCACCTTATATTAAAAGAAAGAATTTAGACAACTTCAAGTCAATTAGGAAAAATCAGGTTTTATATCATCTAGTAATAGTATAGTATAATAAAAGAGAAGACATTGCTAAATTTATTCACACATGAAATTTGTCCTCTAGTGTAAAGGAAGAATAACTTTTTGAAGGTGATTAATAGGCATATTTTATGTTTACAGAAAATCCGCAAACCCATTTAAAAAAAAAAATTAGAAAAACCAAAGATTCACACAGCATCAGTTGTTTTATTTTCAAAGTTACTGACATATAAATCCACTTCAAATGATTGAAGACATACCAATTGTAGTGGTTTTGATTTTAGACCTTCCTTGGTAACCAAGTTGTAACCGAGGAAGTGGTCATCTTCCCAGTATTCCATACGGTTTTCTACGTAAACCAAGGTATAAATAAGAAGGGGGAGAAGCCTCTTGCTCTCTTTCCTTTCCAGTGGATCCGGGAGCAGGTTCTCTGCTATCGGCTCTGCTCGTGTGGAGGAGTGAGGCCCAGTGAGGCCTTGTGGACCTTGGGAAGCGGAGAGTGCCGGTGGTCACTTAGTGCCATTCTACTATCTCGAGGACAGTAGTAGGATTTTCTCTTATTAGTTTTTTATTGGTTACTCCTAGATTTTTATTGTGTATATCTGTTTTAGTTTTGAGGTTTTTTTCCCTCTCCCTTTTCCCTTCGGGGCAGGGGGAGGTGTTCGGGGTCTCTTCTCCTGTGTACATAGTATTCTAATTGTATATAAGTATAAATACATGTGTATATTTTTTGTACAGCCTTGGTCTACTCATTTCGGCGTTTCAGTAACTTTTCCCTTCTCCCTTTCCCTTGTATTCATAGAGGGGCTGGGGGGAGGAGAGGCTGCAAACTGTAAGGTTTGAGCATTCGGCAGGAAAGTCGGATCCAAACCGTTATACCAATTCTACCAGTTCAAATTCCAGAAGACCAGTCACAATGTGGCTGAACAATAAGAGTTCTGTAACCACTGTTATTTTGATGTAAATACATCGATGTATTCTAATAGACTTTCTCTATACTGTGATAACTTATGTTCTGTCTGAAGGGACTACTGGGGTTTTTTTTGTTGTTGGTGGGGTTCTCTTAGTGTTTATTGGAGAAATATGTGCCTTTTTTTTTTTTTTGTAGGAATAGATATTTATTTTCCATGCATTGATGTTACCATTTTTGTGTTTTTGAATAAAATGTTCTCCAAAACCAGATGTTTAGGCTTTGGATAATGCAGCATATCTTTTTTCCCCTGCCCCATGGGTGTATTGGATAACTTTATGTTTCTCTTTAATTTTTGAAATGAAAAGAACGTTTACTTTCAAAAGACTAAAAGTTTTATTAAAATCAAGATGCATAATGAGATATTGCAGATTCAGCTGTTTTTCCACTTTAGAGATGCATTGAATCATAAATCCTTTACATAGTTGCAATAAACAAGTATAGACAAAGTTTAAATTTGGTTCAAAGTTCATAAACCTTGTATTTCTTTGCCCTTTTTGTTTGTAATGGTTTAGCTAAATCACCTAGATCATGCATTTAGTGAAGGCTGTAGCTTTGGAGAAAGACCAGACCAGATTGCTTTCAGCAGTCTCTTACCACTTTTGTTATCAACATGCTTGGGAATAAAATGTGGGAGTAAAAGTTGTCGGATTTGAATGATGTTATGGTTGTGTGAAACCCTTCCTTCCCCCCAGTGCCAAGTGTTCCAGTTTGTCTGGACTCTAGTTTGAAGATTTTTGAGTCCTTAGTTTCTTTTAACACATTGGAGAACAGGAGGCTGTGTTCTACAGTGTTGACTTAAATTTTGGCTAATAGGATAGCGAAGAAGCTCCTTTCTTTGATTTAAAAACACTTTCTCCAGTGGCTTATTCTGTGGATGTAGCAGTTTATTTTCAAATCTGTTACCCCACACTAGAGACATTCTCTTCCTCTGTGCAAAGCAGGAATAAAAAGGTTTATCTCTGAGAACCAGAAGCATGAATTTGGACAAAGAGTATCTTGTTTCAAGCATGTGTACAGTGCAGGAGCAAGGTACCTGGTTCTCTGTGTGCCCTGGCCAGAAGCTGCTGCCTGGTGCATCCACCTACTGTATTTGATCAACAGCTTCTAAAATGTGTGACTACAAAGTTCAGCAAACAAAACTTAAAACCCCAAAAAAGCAAGGAAAAAAAAATCTATACAGTTTTACTTTGGGCAAGTAATTATTATCACTGTTATTTGGTTACAAGGCATACTTTAATAAATTGTTCAGTACATGATCAAATTTTTGTCACCTTTAACAGGTTTTATTTAGTCCTGTTTTGTGTACAGGGAAATTGCACCAAGACAAATCAGTTTAGATGTGTGGTAGACTTTTATGTAACATTGATTTTTTTTCCTCGTCTCACGACTTCAAAATCCAAATGTTTTTAAATTCTGGCATTTCATCCAGTATGGCTCAGCAGTGGAACTACTGACGCAGTGACAGGTTGTCTTACATGGTTCGCTAACAAGCAGAGAATGACAGAGAGAAAAGAGCTGGCATAGCATTAGGGATATCATTTAGCAAGTAGGATAATGCTTAAGAATGGGAGTAAGTTGGAATTTTTTGCTCTGCAGGATTTCATATAGTGCATAATTGTTTCTGTCATATGCCTGCACTGGTCTTTCTGCCTCATGCATGCTATTTCGTAGGCCTAATTGTAGTTGTTACACAATGTCAGTGCGTTTACACAAAGTAAAATGCATGGCAGCTTAGCTAAACAAATACAGTCAAAGTGGTGTTGCAGATAGGGAAGCCAATTGCTTACAGTAATCTCAGTAATTCCTGAAGTAATGCTTGCTTTCATTTATTCATAGGGTTGTGGAGAGGCGGCAACAAAGGAACAAAAGGTCAATAATTGTTTCTCGGTCAAAGCTCTATTAAAACTTCTGCAGCAAAGGATATTTTCTAAATAAACCTAACAAAAAACTTTATGTTGACTGCTTTGTTGTCATGATATGGAAGTCTAGTGAAACTATTTGCAGTAATACTCTGAATAAAAATACCTCAACCAAACAAAGTAGTAAATTGTATTTTCAAGAAAGCTAATACAATTCATAGTAACTATTTCCTATTATTTAAATAAAATTAGAGAATAATAGTACTTTGTCAAAATAAATTTTCTGATGTTACATTTGCTTTGTGAAGCAATAATGAATGAACCACTTGTGTACCAAGATTTGCTAGAACAGTCCTGTGTTAGGCAATGTAACACGGTTAAGTGTTGAAATCATAATTTTCAAGAAAACTTATCCCACCAGTGTAGGAACAACCATGCTAAATCAGACCGTCTTCTGTCTGTCCATGCAGAAAATCTTGCCTCTTGCTGTTTCTTAGTTTTTTTAAAACTTGTTTAAATTCTATTAGAGACCCAGTAGGCTGGCACCTTGAGCTTTCTTATGTGAAGGAAGCTCACTATGATCTTTTTGAAGAACTTTAGTAATTATGTGAGGTGTGATTTTTCTTTTTTAAAGACCTGCTGATCTGTCCCCAGTGTGTCTTTGTTGCAATTTCTACTAATTTGGCTAGTATAGCTGAGAGCCTTGACAGTGCTTAGTTGCCCACATTCCCTCTACACCCTCCGTATAACACAAATGGATTAGAGTTCATATGTCACTGTTAGTAGCTGTTGTGTCCCCAAGATCCTGTAGAAATTCTGAGAAGATGCTTGTCCAAATTCAAGCAACTTACTACTGTTCATATTGTATAATTGTTCTGTGACCTCTCCTACAGATGCTTCATTTTAAGGTAGATCTTTTAGGTCCATCATGAAGCATGTGAACATCTCTAGTTTTGTCCAGTCATCACAAATGCAGAAAACCAATTTGATTTCTTTTCCAGCAGTTAATTTGAATTTCTCTTGCTTCCTTTTTAAACAGATCACATTGTCAAGGTCTTGGACATTTAGGTAGTTTATAGACCTTTTAATTCTATTGATGGTCTGAGAAGACCTTAATCATTTGAATGCTCTCTGAAATTTGGATAATGTTGTAGCAAATACGAGGATGAAAGTAGAATGCCAAGAAAAAAAAAAAAATTAACCCCTGGTAATGTGTCTGAATCTCAAAGACAGTGTTTTTCCTTTGTGGCATGAGAGGCCCAGAATTTTTTCTGAGCTGAAGGTGTAGCATATGAAGGTACTTTTATTCATATATTTCATAAATGTATGAAATTTATTTGGGTATGAAGGACCTGAGAGGAGCAGCGCTGTGGGAAAGGCCCTGGGATACAGGCAGACAGCAAGAGGATGTAAGCCAGCAGCAGTGGGCTCTGGTAGTGGAGGTGGCCACCTGGCACATAGCCAGTAGATCAAGGCAAGTGGTTATTCCCCTTTACTGATCCCATCTAATCACTGCATCTGGGTTTGGATCTCTCAATGTGGGAAAGTTGTTTGTAAACTGAAGTAAGCTCAGTGGAGGCTGTCACACTTGTTAGGGCTAGAGCACTTGTCCTGCAAGGACAGGCTGAGGGAGTTGAGCTTGTGCAACTGGAGAAAAGGGGACTTCACAGCAGGAGACCAACAGCAGCCCCCAGGTGGCTGGAGGAATGTTGCTGAGAAGACAGACAGGTTCTTGACAGGGATGCGTAGTGGGAGGATGGCATAAAGCTGTCATAACTTTCAATAAGAGGTTTAGAATGGCCATGAGCATAATTTTTTTTTCTCATGAAGATGGTCAGATGGTGGAGCAAGTACAAAGGGAGATTGTGTCACCTCTGACCTTAAAGGTCTTCAAGGTCCAAGAAGATACAGTTCTGGTTGATTTTAGAGCTGAATCTGCTTTGAGAAAGAATTTGTGCTAGAGACCTCCTGAGATTTCTGACATGAAACAGTCCTACTATTGTGCTCTGGCTAAACAACCTACTGAGGAGATTCAGACCATGACCTTTTATCCTGGGGAAGTGTAGAGAAAGAATTGGGACTGGAATTTTACCTTTTAGTAAACAAGCATGTGAGTGGACAGTTTAATCAAAATACCCATGCTTCAAAGATGATCTTAGGATGCATCTTCTTCTGTGCTTACCTACAGTCATTTCATTAAGAGAAGCTGCAAGAGAAACCTGAAATTGCTACTTAGTCACCTTGCCCCCAGTGATGATGCTGAGTAGTACATAACTTCTTTCTGTGTGTTCAGTCAGTGCCATTAGCATGCTCAGTTTCAGCTGACTTTTCCGTAAAGGCTTGAGACAATATGTTGAGCTTTTAGCAAATCTTAGTCTAAAAATAAAAGGAACACCTGAAGATTAGGAACTGCAAGCACTAATGTTAAGCTAACAGCATTAATACCTACCAGAAAAATTTTCAGTATAATTAGATTATAATATTGCAATGTAAGAAAAAGTATAACATATGCATACTATGAGTCACTTAACAGAGCAGCTACTAACCTTTAAAAGTTTTGTTTCTCTTGTAAAAATATGGAATAATTTTTAAGATTTAGCACAAAGCCACCAGCTTGAAAGTACATTGTACAGGGGATGTAACTCTGATCTTTCTCTACTTGTCTTAAGTTGCTCAGGTGCTTGAATGGTGTCTTTGGGCACACAGAGGTTTCCAAACTGTGTTATCCTGGGCATCATCACAGGGGCAGCTGTCCCCAGCTAGCAGTGTGCACATACTTATCTGAACAGTGGGAAGTGCCTGCTAAGAATGGTTTCTGCAAGTTAATTGCCTGTGTGTAGCAGCAACTCCTGTCATCTCATCCAACTCTGCTCCTTGTGCCTGGTGTAAGGATTCTGAGTGCTGAGCAAGTCAAGTAGAACCAGAGATCACTGAGGAAAACAGAGACATGTCATAGGGGGAAATGGGAGTATGTTAGGGTTGAGCTGGGAAGTGAGTTTTTAGTTTCTGTGCAGAGGTATATGGAAGGAAAAAAGCATCGAGAGATTGACAAGTATGATGTGTAATGATTCTGTTTAAAGGTTTATCTAGAGAACTGGCTGCTAGTCCTACTTGAGTACTCCAACAGAAATGGCAGACTGCTTGCAAGTCCCTGTTTTAATTAGCCTGGAAGGATGATCTTAGAGGCACCGTTATGGAGATATCTGTGTACTGCTCCATGCAATTTTTCTCATGCTAATGGTCCTCTCCCAGCTGCAGCCTTGCTCCCAGCTCAGTGCTGCTTCTTTTACATCTGGGTTTAAAAAGAGACTGCTGTGTTCTAGGGAATTCTTTATGGAGCAGCTATCTGACAGAATTAGGTACTCTCTGACCGCTTAAAGTGATACAGGAAGAGTGTGGAGTGGGCAAGGAAGAGGACTGTGCCCTTACTAAAACATATAGGAGAGGAATTAGAATCTCTGAAATGGAGGAAGAAGCAGCCTGTAGGGAAGATGTTCTGTTCAAAGCTTTTTTTTTTTTCATTCTAGTAAATAAAATTATAAACCATACGCAAAGTATCTGTAAAAAAGCTAAAGTCCCCCTTGCACAATTCATATCTAAAATGGATCAGATGTTTAAGGTTAGATGAGATGAATCTTGACAAATAATAAAACTCCTGTTTATATGTACTCGGATATATTTTGTTCTCAAATGGAGTTTCTGTTGGTTGCACGTTTGAGTTAACATGAATTTTTCTATAATACTTTCTAAAAGAAGGAGCTGTTTCTTGAGGGTTATCCAATTTAAATGTGGTAGTCACTTGTCAGATTTGCAGATTTTTTTTTTCATTATTAAGCTCAGTAGTGTAAATGTTGCATAATTAACTGTCAAGTGCTTGCTCATCACAAACAATAATGTTGTTTATGTCAGATTTTAATAGGATAATATCCTTTACATCAGTCTTGCCAATCTCACTTCTAGGGAGCTGGACTAGTAATTTATGTGATGGGCAATTAAATGCATGTTTATAGGCTTTTATTGGTTTTACTATAAATTAAACAAAACCACATGTAAATGGCCTTTCTCTGCCTCTTTTGAGTAAGGACTTTGCTTCTGCCTAACTGTGCAGTTGCAAGGAAAATCTGTAGTTTAGAGTTGCAGCCACATGTACTGCAGAAGCTCAATTACCTATTTGAAGCTTTGCGTTATAAACCATAGTGTTTTATGAAGTCTTTTCAAGGTTACTTAAAAATACTTGCTGCCTTTTGGTACAATTTGTTTAGGTATTAAGAGCATGTATAATTTTAATCAAACGTTCAATTACGTGGATCAAGTTGGTTCTTTTATTCCTTATATAGGAACAGTGCAAATATACTAAGTATATGATATGGTAACAGAAATTTCTGAGCTTCAGTTCTCAGATCATTCACAGCTTCTCAACAGTCAAGTGATAAGTTGGAAGAGTTGAAAATCCTGCTGCTTATCAATTAGATTTTATAAAAACTGTTCCACAGTTGAGGTGTGTTATGGGGCTTGTTCTGCTTGGGGATTGCTGGAATGTGGGTGGGGGTTTTTTGGTTTGTTTTTTGTTTGTTTTTTGGGTTATTTTTTACCCCTGCCCCGAACTGTAAAAGCAGGGACTGCCTTTCTCAAGTTCGATTTATGCTTCAAGAGAAGTCAGTTAGAGTTTTAGTTTCATAGAAAGAGAGCCACGGTGTCCTGCTGTCTTTAGCTTCTTGAGGAGACTTAGGCTTCTGTTCTCAGTCTTCTGTTTGTTATGAACCTCCTATTTTTCATCAGCTTGAAGGAAATGGTTAAAGTAGCTGTCTTATCTTTTGCTTGCTCTTTGCACCATGAATGGTCTGTGCTGCAGTGGTGGTGTGGAAGGCTGTGTATGATTGCTGTTGGAAAGATTTTGTTATCAATAATAGCTATAGAGTCTTGGCTGAGATTGTTCAAGTACTAAATGAGTTCTGTCAGGTAGTCAGTCTTATGAAGGATACAGGTTTTTTTATTCTATGCCGTGTATGTGCTTATTATCCCTGTGAGCACTCAAATCACCTTTCAAGCAGCAACGTTTTAGGGTTTAATTGACTTTGCTGTATTTTCTACCTCAGTAACTTTGCCTAAATGGACTTATTCTAAGTTCAGATTCTTGCTGTTTTGCTGCAGGTCTGATTTTTCTTTTAAGTTTATTCTGTAGAAGATGAAAAACAAATGGCAGATGCAGATGAAATGTGGTTTTTTACATTTGAATAAGTCATAATACTTTGCATCCTAAAGAAAAAGTTCTTCTCCAAATTGTTTTGTTTAAATTTATTCACATGAAAAGTCCTATTTAGAATGCTGAAGTTACAGGGAATTTGCATATTTATAACATTAAGGGTTTTTTTTTAAAAAAGCAAACCAAAACTGCAGGACCAAAAATTTCAGTTTCATTTAGTCAGTTTTCTGTGTTTGCTTGTTTTTTGCTGTTTTGTCTTTAAGGAATACAATATGTATGCATTGTGGTAGCCCTTTTTCAAAAACAAATATTTTAAATATTACTATTCATATATGCTATGGTACTCTTATTATTTATACACAGGACCACTTTCACTATGCTCTCCTAAAAACTGTTACCTCATGTGTTGTTATTTCAGGAATTTCAGAAAAACCATGCACCTGTCAGTCAACCAAAACATCATCTGAAATGGGGGTGGGGAGTGTGGAATCACATCATTCAGGTTTATTTACAGATATCAGAAGAGTACAAGAAACTAATTCCAAAATAAAGGTGAATTTCAGGTACCTTTTCATTAGTTGAATATTTACTCTTGCCCTTGAATGGTAGGTGACCTTGTAGTTTCATGCATATGTTAAAGTCATTGCCTTTAGTTTTGCCAGTAAAAAACCCCTAAAATGGAAGGGTATTGTTTCATACCTAGGACTGTGGGGATTCTACCTGAGTGTGATTTAATGTAAGGACTAAAAACTGAGGAATAGTGTGACTTTAGGACATTATGTCTCCATGTTCTCTGATCTGTCTAAGTTCCTTTTTGCAGACTGTTCTACAGGGTTTTGGGAAAGAGGCAGCCTCATTTGTTCCTTCTTTCCAGCACTAGGCATTTCCATAAGCCAGCCATTCTTATTGCAGCATTATGGAGAAGTTGGTCGCTAATGCATGATTACATCTCAGTTTATTCTGAACACGTAATTCTTTCTGTTTATTTCTGGGAATTTAGAACACAATGAATTAAATGTCTTTTGTGTGTTTTGTGAGTCTTGTTTTTTGATCATCAGTGATTGATTTATAAGCACCGTAAGGCTGAATGCTGAGAGAACTCTAAGGTCATTGGAGGCAGTTCTATTTCAGAAGAGATTTTTCAAGTGAAGAATGACTTTTTTTTTTTTAATAAATTCAAGCTCTAGAGGATAAGAGGGGATTGGACAATGCATGTTCTATTGGCTTTGAAAATGCTCAGTAGCAGTTTAAATGTCTGTAAACAAGTAACAGGTCTGTATCACCTGATATCTTTCATTTGTAGCCTCTGTATGTAGCCTTTTTTTCATTTCTAGTCTTTATACATGTGCTATGTTCATAAATTGAGATTTGTGTAAAGATAGAACTCATTATATGAATGACTAGTTGAAATCTGAATGTATATTCAGATTGTCTGTCAGACAAGCTAAGGGAGAGGGGAGATTGTTCTAAAATTGAAAGGTAAACAAATAATTTTCCTTTTGCCTACACTTTTAAAATGATCTAAGCTTTCTCATGTTACTTTCAGAGAAGTTATTTGCATATAACTCAGTTTTATTTTTTGAAGAGTTGAGTGTAAGTTTTTGAACTTTTTTCCTGGATGATTTTTGATTATCTGCACTGGTGAGAATTGGAAATGATAAAAAAAACTAAATAGAAATTACTAGTTAGAATTTTATGCACTATGGATATGCTGACTGTTTTAGTGGGGAACTAGAAACTTTTCATCCAAGGAAAAAGCTCAGATTTTACTTTAGACAGACAGGTTTGACATCTGGAACTTTGTTCATACCTAGGCACTACAAGAAAATTCCATATGATTTTATTTTTCTTCTCTGTAAGTTAGAGAAAATGTTTGCAGACAGTTTAAATAGCAGCATGAGAATGTGGTTCATTAATTGAAACCTCATTTTCACTGATTAGTTCCCTATTTGTACAGTGATGGCACAGCTCATGAAACTATGTTCAAAAAAAAACATTTAGGTTTACCTGCAATTTAGGATATTGCCAAGAGTTCTGGCAAAAATCTGCTAATTACTTTATCTACTAAATCCGAACCCATATTTCAGTAAAGAAGTTTCATTTTGTTAGGTGCTGAACTGGGCAAGGGGAGGATAAGAACCCTCATCCTTGCGGCTTTAGCTAAGAGATATTGCTGTTTCACAAGAATAAAGCTGACACCTAAGGATGAAGGCACTCAGTTGCCTTCTTAGATATGTGCTAAGCATTAGGAATATAAGCATCTGCAAATGCCTTCATGGTTATGTGCTTGGATATCTAGTGAGTCTGAGTAATTGATGCATGCATCAAAACTGGCTGATTTCAGGAGATTGTATGAAGCCCTGAATGAATTTGATTCTGTGGAACTCTGTGGTTCAAACTCTCGGTCTGGTGTCCAACTGCTATCCATGGATATGTCTGCCAGCTTACTATGACCAAAAACCTCTACTACAGATTTTCTGTCCCATGCAATTAAGGATCCAACAGCTGGTACCTCTGTTTTGCATATCCTGAAAGGTGGATTCACTCAGAAAGCTGAGAACTGCACGTGTATAGTTTGCATGTTTGGATTGAATTGACCACTAAATTACGTTTTGAGAAGGAGAATAAAAAGGTGTTTTGAAAAATAGTGCAAATTGTGCAAAATTAAAAAAAAAAGACTTTATATCTCACAAGTATCTTTAAAAACCATCCTCCTGACTGTTTCTCAGTCAGATACTTCATCAACTGTTTGTCATTAGAATTGGAATTTATATTGTTTCATTGTAAAGCATTTTTTAAAAAAATCCAACTTTTATAGATTCATATTTCAGTTTCTTAAAAGGGTATGATATTGCAGTACTGTTATATATTAAATTCAAAGAATTGCACTTTAAGAAACTGTTATATAAGAGCAACATAGAATCATGCTGAATCTAATGTACTAGTTACCTTTGGGCTATTTGTCTGCAGGAAGCAAAGTCTAAAAGATCTTTAATTTCTTGTACTTCATCTTAACTGCATTTGGTTAAAAGTTTCACTTGGTTTACTTTTGTTTTGTAATTTTTTTTACAGTTGTTTTTGGGGAGGGGCGTATCGTGCTTTTATTTGTTTAAAATGACTAACTGAAATAAAAATTTTTTACTTTTTTTTAAGAAGAAAAAGAATTAACTTTTTTTTTTAATTAGAAGAAAGCCATGAGAAGTAAGGCATTGAATGATTGATGAGGCACAAACCAGGCATATTTCTGACCATCTACTAGTGTTTTCCAATAAAATTAATCAGCAGGATTAGATTGGCTGTAATAAAATTATAAGCAGCACTTAAAATAAGTTGAATACACTGGTATGTCATACCCAGTGTTCAAAGAAATAGCTCAGCATTTCTCAGAAGCTGTAATTGGTATGTTGGTGGTAGTGAGGGAAGGTGACACGTATGAAACTGAACCTGCTCAGATGCACTGAAAGTGTTAAAAATTAAACTTCCCCATTTGTGACCTGGCTTTTGCAGTATAAGGAATTTATACTATGACAACTTTATCACCTGTTCAGTTGGAATGTCTTGTACTTCAGTGTCAAATTCTAACACTGTGGAAGATAAATGTTGATGTGTTAACAGAAATTGCATCTTAGTTTTAAAGGAGTGTGCCACATTAGAAATCCTGTAGTATATGCATGCCTACAGGCATGATTAACTAAGGATAGATAGTCAAGCAAAGCAGAGGGGGTATATAATTATTACTTTGAAAGAAGATCCGTTTATCTTATCTGATCATCCTATACTGATACTTTCAGCACATGCAAATGAAGTTTCCATGAAAGAATGTTCATTTTTACTTCTGAAATGAGCTTTCCAAAGATTTCTTCAGCACTGCTTGACTGCCTCCATGATTTGATCTGCTTAAGGTTACTTTTCCTCTTTAAGTGATATCCTGCCATTTAAGTGGAAAATCTGAGTGAAGCTTTTTTTTTGAAGTGAAGTTTGGCACAGACCACTTATTTTATGGAAATCTCTGTCTTCCATTGTGCACTGATGTTTAATACTAAAATTAATTTATGTGTTTAAATTCTTTTGGTATAAATATTCTATTGCTTGTATCCTATTTATGTCTACTGCCGTTACAAAATAGTGCTTGGCAATATTTCAGAATCACTTTTATCAAGAGTTACAACAACACTTTTTAGTAGCAATTGTTTAATTACCTCTAATTTAAGTAAAAAGAGCAGTATTGCAATTTTTTTTTTGTCTTCTTGCAGATTTGAATCAGGAGAGTGACATGTTTTGAATACTCATGCTGTGCTTGTATAATGTTTTCTCCTTGTGTGAAGTGTACTCTGCCTGAGTATTGTTATGATCTGCAGAATATGATGTCCTGAAACAGTTAAATAACATTAAAGATATTTAAAAAATATATATTAACAGATTGGAATGAAGTGCTTAGAGATTATTTATAAAATGTAGAACATCACCCACAAAGTGTCTGTCACAGATGGAAAAAATGAATGTATTGACAGGTGTGTAATCCATTGGATAAGTTTATAGACCTAAAGTCCTAAATAAGATTGCCAGAAATTAACAGTTTGTCTCCAGTACTAGATGTGAATTAGCTTGAATAGAAGCAGAATTCCCACCAGGCAGCCAATTCTTTATGATGTGTGTATTGGAAGAAAGTAATGTACTGTGTTTTTCTGAGAATGTGACTGTGAAATTTGTTCCTGAAACATTAGCCAGACAGCATGGTGCAGTTCTAACTACTGTGTTTGGTAGGGATAAATATATACTACATTTTAATTTCCTTCCAGAACGAATGTGCTAGAGAAAGTCACCGTATATGATGTGATTTCAGAAGAGGCAGTGCTTGGTTTGCAGCCTGCTTCCAGACTCTTTAAGTTTCCAGGTTATTTCATGTCTTGATGATACTGGCAGTTTTCATTATGGCTTAAGAAATAGCACAGACTAAAGTGATCTTCTGTGTGCTCAGAGAGAGGTACCTGCACAGCCTAGATTTCAAAGGGAGTGGAATGGCTGTGTGTGACAACAGTTTTTTATTCTCATAGTAGCTCATAAAAGTCACAGACAAGTACTGGCAACGAGCTAAACATTAGTGTTTTTCACATGTTTACTGAAGGAAGAACACATTTGTATTTTAAAACAGCAAGGAAAAACAATGATTTTAACTTTATTGTCATCACCTATTTTGGCCACAGATGTCTTAGCTACATCCCACAGGTTAATCTTCTTGGATCAGAATACGTGGTGCTTACTCCATCAGCCTCTGCAATGTTTCTTATTTTACAGGAGAATCTATTGGTGTAGTAGGCAAGGCAAGATCTTGGCTTCCATAGGAATGTGAATCATTGTAATGCATTCACACTTCACTGTTCTTCCAAGCAGTACAAATGTCATACTCTTGTAGTAATGAATAAAGGACAAATTAAATTTCAGAAACCACCACCGTTGTTTCGGCCATGTGCATGTTCACAAATTGCTCTGTTCAGATAAATGGAGTTGGGAAATGATGATGACTATTTACTATATAGTAAATTTCTTGTGGTGTGGCTTCATGTATTACTTTATAGGAGGATATAACTAGTCAATGTACACAGCAATTTTAATTGTATGATTTATGTTAACAATACAGATAATGAAGAGGTGAAAAATGTTTAAATGTACTAGACAGCATTTTTGCCTAATGGTTTGTATTTTGGGGGCATAGAATACAAATTGAATAGAATTTGTTAAAGTTGGTTAAGTGTAATATTAATTTTAGTATGGCTTAAGTGAAACAGTAACTTTGATATAATAGAGAAGCAATCTAAAGAAACCACTGGTTACTTAGGTTATGGTTTCAATTTTATAATCACATTTTATTAAGGTTCATTTATACTACACATCCTAAGAATGTCTCCTCAAAATGAAATGTTGATGTTAATGGAAGAGATTTATTTTCATGATGCTACATTATGGAATTTAAATGATAACTGCTGATTGTTAAGTACTCCATGTGTGTTATGTGTTTAAAAATGTACAATGTCTCTTTTAAACGTAGTACAAGAACTACACAGAGAAAAACATTGAGTAATAAGTGTTTTGTCCCATCTACCTTTTGACAGGAGAATTAGATGACAGAGAACAGGCAAAGCTGGAAGTAAAAGTATGGGATCCAGATAGCCCCCTTACTGACCGTCAGATTGACCAGTTTTTAGTTGTAGCACGGTAAGATTAAAATCCTCTAATAAAAAAATCCTTTTTCTTTTCCTTCTGACTATTTATTCCCCTATATCGTGTTGCTCAACCTGTTTGCCATTTTGTTAGCCCTACTCATTCCCAAAATTAGCTAAAAGAGAAAATTAGACCATAACTTTCTGTTTACTGAAGCTTTCAATACAGGAGAGAGAAAAAGAGAGTTTTGGAATAATGCTACACTCCCTGTATTTCGAGTAGAATTTGATACTTTGAATGTAGACATCAGTCTGTTTTCCTCTCAGAGTAAGTGAAACAGGATTTCATTACTAATAATTCAGTCTTGTATTACAGTACTTGGAATTTTATGGTGTAAAATAGAAGTAGAAATAAGAGTAGAAATAAAGAAAATGTTAACAAATGAAATGAATGCAGAACTTGCCAAATATGCATATAAGCTGAATAATACGCAGTGCAATTATTTTGGAAGAATGTTGAAATATAAGTTTTGAAGTGATGCATTTCATTAGTGAAAAAAATCAGGTCAGTTCAATTTTATAAATTAATGTGATTATGCAGATTTATGAGAGGAACATCAAAGCACTTTGAATTAATAAATACCTTTAAAAATTATTTCTCTACTTAAAAAAAAAAACCCCTTCAAAAAATCTATACACTTCTGACTGAAAGGCGATTCTACATTCATAAAATACAGCAGGCTTTGCCTGTCCTGTAATTCCTGCTTATAAATGTAGTACAAAAGTACTGTTCTAATGATAGCAGAGAACTGTTAATCACAGTTAACACAGGGACTTGATCCTGAATCACTCCATGTCCCATATTTTCTGTAACCTGGTTGCAGAGCATAGTCTCAAATCTTCTTAAGCAAATAATCCTTGTATGTGGTTTCTAGTTTTTGTTCTTTTTCTTTCTCCCTTTGAACAAAACATTTGAGGAAGGAAATTGAGAAGTTGCTTTATCTTTTCCAACTTATGTGTATGGTGAAATAGGTTGCTGATTTACTGTTTTATGGGTCAGAGGCTGATCCACCTGTTTTTTTTCCTAACTCTCCCACTTGTAGTGCTGTCTGCTTTCTAGACAGTGCTAAAACTTGCCTGCCCTTGTTTAATTTTCAAGCAAGCCAGAGGGGTTTAGGTGGTAACCTGCACCTGTTCAGAAGATCACAATGCCTGGTAGATGCTCCATAGAACAGAATCCAGGAAACAGAACTACTTCTTCATCAGCAATATAGTACTTGAACATGTATGGGCAGACTATTATGGGGTGCTCTAAAAAAAGTCT
The DNA here is from genome assembly GCA_013396775.1 of Cephalopterus ornatus. Lineage (NCBI taxonomy): Eukaryota > Metazoa > Chordata > Aves > Passeriformes > Cotingidae > Cephalopterus > Cephalopterus ornatus. The sequence continues at coordinate 103,205 of VZRE01004037.1, forward strand.
ACATAAAAATTATGTGAGTTTTTGAGGAGTTCATTCATTGCTTTTAAATTCCTACTTCCTGTTTTGCAGTCACTTTGGGGAGCTGAAGTAGTGTACTGTGGAGTCCAAAATGTTCCCGGAGGAGTGTAGCAGTAAGCAGTGTGCTGGAAAGTGACACAGAATAAATTAAATACATAGGGAAAAGCATATTTCTCTCTTCTTTATGTTACTTAAGACATCCTGTGCAATAATGTGCCCTGATCAAGACTGTATTTGTTTAGAAGTTGATACATTTCTGTAAAGAAGGCTTCTGTTATGGTGGGTCATGGCTGACCAATTGTAGCTATTCAGGATCTTGTGGTAGGCAAACAGCATCTGTAATCAGATGTTACTCAGATGCATCTTTATGGATGTTCTTCCACAGAACTCTTCATTCTTGTAAGTTGCTTTTTAACTGACAGAAACTGTTTCCAAACTCCTATATACTTTCATTCACAGACTGCAAGATCATATTCCTGGTGCTTCTCAAACAGATTTTCGCCAATTTCTGAAAAAAAACAGTTCTGTGATGATTGTGGCAGCTTTCAATTCAGTGTGTTACGTGCTTGCAGGTTTTATAGTGAGCCCTTCTATAGGACCATTAAAAGCTCTTGAGTAACAGTGGAGTTGTTATTATGATCTGGTAAACTGCTTACAGACGGCTCTGGCGTGGCCTAACTTCAGTTCACTGGGCATTAGCTGTGCCTGCTGCCTTTGCAGTTAGAGTGGTCTTCCTCTGGTTATGTTTAGTTCTGCAAATTTGAAAAGCTGACAATAAGAATTTTTTCCTAAGTGCTTTCCTGGATTGTGATTTTGGTTGTGTGTGTGTAAGCTATCTGTATTTGACATTTTAAAAGCATTTTCAAGTGATCCTTCTTACATACTGCATGAAAGGCATCAAGTATTCAGTTTCTTCAGTCTGATCTGGTTGATAAAAGAGTTGCTTTTGTCCATAAATGCTTTAGTTTTTTTCAATCACACAAGCACACTTTGTTAGTTTTTTAGAAGGTGTTTAAATACTCTTTCTGTTTGTGTTGCCCATTTGTAAGAACATTTATATTTGGCTTTGGGCACATGGCTTTCCCAGTCTGACAAGGTTTGCTTACTGTCTCAGGAATGAGAGGCATTTTTGTAGCTTTATGTGCTTGGTCAGTCTGGGACTGTCACTAAGCCCTAGTATGCAGGAATTTGCTGGATAGAAAGATAGAAGAATATGCCTATCCTATCCAGAAATTGGAAGTAGCAGTGCCAGGAAAATTGGTGGAGATTTTGGAAAAAAACCCGTAAAGATCCATAACCTTGGTCTCCCCGAGTACTCTTGCTTGAGTTACAAATCTTGAAAGTACCTTATTGCTACTACCAAAGCATAATTTGGGTAAGGTCTCTTGCTTGAACTGGCAAAAACATCTGTTAGGAGAAGCTTGAGGCATCAGACTAATGTATTCTGGGTTTGAGTTGTTTTTTGGATAATGTTTGTACTCTGGCAATGAGAAGTCCAACAGCATTTTCTACTCCATTCAAGTAAGATACAACTTCATCAACCAGTTTTTCTTCTGTCATATATGTTGACAACATTTCTTCTGTGTCTACTAGCTTCAAAGAACAGGAGTTTGAGAAGCTACAACAGCAGTTTAGATCTGTCCACATGAGCAAATAGTTCATTACAGTAGAAAGTGATTTGTAGAATTGAAATATTTGGTGCTGAAGACCTAGCGTTTAGACTGTGCATGTTTTGAGTTTTGTTTTTTAGTCTAACTCTAATCAGGTCCCATGGACTAAATATCTATGAGTGCATGGAACTGCTTTAACAGAAACCCTGTTTTTGTGCTATGAGATACTTTTTGTTGTTGGTTGAAGTGCAGTAGAAAAAAATGATATGAACAGTGGCTTTGAAACTCCTTTCCTAATTTGAACTAAATGACTGATACAGATGCACCCTGTTTCCTCCAGTCATCAGTCTCTATCATTCCTAATATACAGGGCGTACTTCATTGTCAGATAAATAGTCCTGCCTGTTTTTCAGTTTGTCAGAGTCAAAAATGATCCTGCTCAGTCTCAACTGTGCTAGGAGTTGTGGGATCTGGTCCAGACAGGTTCTGAGAGCTGTACATATGACCCTTTTTTTTTCTTTCACTTTCCTTCTATCTGCTAATTTGTTCTGTAATTCATTGCATGATACGTTTTTGGAACATTCTAGTTCTGTTTATGTACTTTATGATGCAGTGAAACAGTTAACAACTTAGTTCTTTTATTCTGCTTCATCTAACTGCATTATCAGCATAGTCGTCTGGAAGGAATATATCTCTAAATTAAGCTATTTTACAGACATTTGTGGTCCCAGTTTATTTTCAACTAAACCAGGGGTTTGAAATCTAATTAAAATAGCCTTGAAACATTGCATCTCTCCCTTAAAGTTTTGTACTTTATTTCTATGAAATTAAAATAGCATTACATATTTCTGACATATTTGAATGCTTATTTTTTGATGTAGAATCACAGAAGAATGGAAAATTAGTTGTTAGTCGTTTGAAATTAGAGTTTGATTCTTCTTGTGTTGTTCCCACTTTCCCATTTTCTCTAAGACAGTGATTATATTAATTTTCTATTGGTTACTGTTGATTTAGTTATAAGTGCTCATGGTATATTGGTGTATTTGGATGTGTTCTATTATTCTATGTGTATTTGTTACGTGAATTTATCTTATAGTGAGGAAGGGACCACAATGCAGCTTCAACTGGCAAGGTGTCTTTCTTCATATTGAGGAAAAGAAAACACTGATCAACTGAGAACAATAAGTAAAAACATTTACAAGTGTGATCAGATAGTAATGCTCTGTTCTTGCAAAATAATTCAATGTAGTCAGTGGCAGCAGACAAGATTCCCAAAGATCATAAATGAAAATAAATACATTAAAGTCAGTAGTTTGAAAGCTTGAGTATTACTATGCTTCTGGATTCTCTTTAGGTGGTGAGAAGCAAAAGAAATTGGAGTTCATTAAAGAGGTAATTAAATTTAATGGCACAATTGCAACATAAAATAAAGCCAACACCACACTTGCACAAGTAAATGTTTGCTAGCAAAGTGAATTACAGCATCTAATGGTAGGCAGATTGTTTGGCGATAAAAAAGAAAAATATGTTCACATCAAGTTTACTAGGCATATCAAAAATTCTACATTTCTACCTGTCTGTCACGCTTGGCCAATATACGTTTATTCCTTTGTGCATTTTGTATTACTGCACTCTTTGACCCAGATTCGTTTGAAAAGAACTAATTCAGACTTGGAGCTGAATTTTTTTTTTAATGTATTTTGATCTATTGCAGTATAAAGAATAACAAATTTTGTAGCATAGAAAAAAAAATGTAGCAGCATTTTCATGCACCTGTTTTTAGGGGACTGTAAATCTCCTCCTCTCTGACAGTGAAATTGGAGGATGGCATACAGATGATCTCTTAAATAACATCCTGTGAATTAAACTACTTCTGTGTATCAGATTCTATTTCTGTTGAATAAGAAAGATTTCAGATGTTTCATTTCTATTCATATAGTAATGAAAGTGAAGGTTGATTGTAGCATACGTTTATATATAATGCCATCCTTACCCTAACTTTGAGAGTCTTTCAGCAAAAGAATAGTGGCAGGTAACTTTTCATTACAACTGTAAATATCTGAAGTGATAATAATGAAGCATAGCACTGCACAGACAGTTTCTTAGAAAGGCAGGGAAAATATGTCTTCTGGAACAGCATCATTTTACTTTGAATATGTTCTTCAGGTCAAATTTTGCAAAATTGACTAGTAAAAATCTTGGGGGTATTTTCAGCTTAAATTGATCTAGTGCTGCTGACATATGTCTTCACTGAAGAAGTATTTTTTTCTCCTTTACAATATTTTAAGTATCACAAGACTCTTAAAGGGCAATCAGATTATTAATTTGCTCAAAATTTACGGTAGTCTAACAGGTCATCTTTTAGGACTGGTTCCAATTCACAGTGAAGAGGAACATTGGAGTAATAGTAAGGAAAACAAAGCTTTCCTAATATGTAGAAAACCTCCAAAGATCACTTAATTATTTTCCTCAAATATATTAGCTCGTAAGTGAGGCATAGATCTCGTTCATTAGTTTGCCATTATCTGTGGAAAACTGTGAATTTGCAGATTCGTGAATGCACAAATGTGGTTCACTTCAAACAGCTTTGGCCCAAGAATACCCACTACTTGTCTGGTATTGCTGAAACGAAGAAACAGTGCATAAAAGTGAACAATTTTAAAATATTCTCAGATTAAGAAGGATATCTGTCTCAGCTGGATTTTTGAGAATACAAGCTAGAAGAAAATTGAGAGTTACTGGTCTGGATCCAGAACTTTCTGGATCTGATTTGATGCCAGACTACTGTTGTTCCTGGGGAAACCAGTGGGTATTTTTATCCTGATGTATAATCACAGTGGTTCCAGATTTTCTTTGGTAAATAGAAGCCCTTTCCAGAACCTAGTTATTGATGAGCAGCTGAATCTTTGGAAGTTTGTTGGTACAGCCCGTGGTGTTTGCTGCTTCATAATTTCATTGGCTACCACTGATACTAATCTTATGCAAAAATTTGAACAATTACTTCCTTTAATGTCTTAAAGTTGAGCTATAACAAATTTGGAGAAATGTATTTTCTGTGTTCAAAATCTAATCTGATGTTTTCCCTAAATGTAGAGCACTCAGGTACAACAGCCCTAGAGAGCTCACTCAGGTTTTTTTGGACATAGATCTTGTTGAGTTTTGATGAATTTGTGGATTTATTCCATAGTTGTAGATCCTACCACTGGATTACATCCATTTGTTTTGTTTCTATGGTTATTGGCTGCAATCTGTTATAAGTCCTTGAGAGAACGGTATTGGTTGTGGTCTTTAAGATAATTAAAACAAGGAAAACCTAATTAGGGTAACACTGGATCATTTGGTCTAACTCTTAAAGCTTTTATACCTGCTTGCTGATACAGGCTGTGTAAAGAGTGATCTCTCTGCTGATAACACCAGTTGTTGGTCTTGTCCATCTCTCTTCCACCTGTGTCATTGCCTGTCTCTGTGACTTTTGGCTTTAGCTTATTTAGGAAGGTGTGGGGAGTATTGGTTTCTGTTTGAAGTCTCAGTGTTTTAATGACTTGTTGAGTAATTTGTAAGTAGCTTGCTGAGCACAGTTTTTTGGGCTGAGTTTATTATTGAATTAAATATAGCTTCAATTAAATATTTATAGTTATTCTTTGGATTCTACCGACTTCATGGGATATCAACATTGAAGAGTTTGTTAAAAAGAAAGAAATGAGTACTTCAGGGTGTGACTGTTCAGCCTGTGTTGACTTAATACTGAGTTTTATTTTGGTATCCAGTAGGTGAAGACATTAGTCTGTCTTTTGGAAATGGCATTGGCTAGTCGTTTTTTCCTTTTAACATTTTTTAAACAATTCTTTCGTGGTATTATGAGGAAAAAAGTGACAAAGGAAATGTTTTGATCTTTGCATCAATATGTTATTAATATCTGTATTTTTAATTGAAAAACATAAAATTTAGGGCATTTCAATGATTTCTAAAAATCCATATTGAATTAGATCTGAATTGCATAGCTAGATTATACAGAGAACTGTATATTACTATTAAGTTTTGAGCCTTGTTATCATTTAATAGCCAAAGCTATAAAATTTCTACACTATTTTTGATTGCCTGAAAAATTCACTGTTTTTCAAAAGTTTCCAAGGAAAGGTGAACTGAAGGTTACTTTGATTTCAAGAAAGCCACAGAATTGCACATACCCACTAGTTTGTGTCCTGTACCATCTCCATCCCCTGTCCTGTCCGTGTTGCCTACCCTAAATGACACACTGCCCGTGCTTTATTATTATTTATTTGTTTTGTTTTATTGTTATTATAATGTTGGTTTTGTTATATTTTTATTATATTGTTTTTATTATTTTGTCTTTGTGTGTTTTATTTATTTTTGCCCTCATGTAACCCATGCTTCTTGGTTGTGATCTTCACCTACTCAGTATAGCACTGGAAGCAGTGTCAACTGGTGCATCAGTTCTTACCCCTTTATCACTTATTCAAAATAAACCATATATCATGACCTAATTTTTGACTTTACATACCGGGCAACATAATTTACATGCACTTGGGCTCTGAAATCGGCATCAAAAGTTTGATCTGCCAGAGAGTGACTTGTGAGAACATGTTCTTGTAGTGTTTATAGCGTACTCTGATTTTATTTTAGAAATGTGGTCAAAAGAAAATAGTGTTAATTATGCAAAAGGAAGCTAAGAAGCTCCTAGGTAGCAGCAAAAGGGAAATACAGTCATGGCGCATTCCCTGGTTTGAACAGTAGTGACAGAAGGATCACAGGAAAGACTGTTCAGCTACAACCATTATCAATGCCAACATGTTGAAAGGGGTCGAGTGACTATCAGGAAATGTGTTCACAATAGAGCCTTATTCTTGGGATTGATTTGTGGACAAATACTGTTCTATGTACTGCCAAGCTTTAAAACAAAACAAAAAGACAAAATAGAATGTGTGTGAGTGTTCTTGTCACATATTTGCCATCTCTGCAAAGAAGGAGCAAAGGTCATGGAACAGTGTTTGAATATCACTTATTTATTCCACAGCCTTTAGAAATCTAGGCAGTTAATATCAGGAGGCTGTGAATCATTGCTGTTGATTTTGGCAGCAAGTATTGAAACATATAGCATTAAATGTTCTCAGATTCAAGATGAAATTGAAGTAACAGACATTATTATCAGTTTCTCCATGACCCATTATACACCTCAGTGAGTTTAAGTCTTGATGCGTGTTATTTTATTGACGAATATCATATTTATAGGATACAGCAATGTGTGTTGATCTGTCAGGGACATTCTCCATTGGTATAATTCTGAACTTATAAGTTGTGCAGGGTATAATTGCTGAGTGAGGCTTCAGTCCTTAGTCCCGAGGCTTATGCTGCTTTAAAAGTGTTATGTAACTAGGTCTTGAATTTAGAAGGGCTTTACTTAATAACTGCAACAAATAGTTCTTTCTGAAATCACAGTGACACAATGCACCTCAAGAGTCATTATACAACTCCAGGTACTAGAGCAACTTCTCTTCTGTTAATTAATAACCTTTTGTGTTGCTGCATCTTTGCTCATTTCCTGCATGGACTCAACACAGTCAAATTCTCTTATGCATCTTTCCCTTCACTGTGCATGACATATAGAGGTACTTCCATGAAATTTTAACGGTTTAGAACGCTCACATTCACACTAATTCTCCACCTCTATTTCTTTTTGTTGCTCTGGTAAGTATAATAAATGCCATGCACAATTAATCAACAAAAGTGAAAAAAAAAAAAAAAGGTAATGGTTTGGAGAAAAACATGTCCATTTCAATAATGCAGGAATGCTTTTACTAAGTGTGCTGAGAGATCCATTTATTTTATTGTTACTTAAAACCTGTGACAAAAATAGGATTTTGGTCGTACCTTAGACTAAGCTAATATGCTTTCTGTGGATTGCTGATGGTAGTAGTAGACATCTATTTCTGAAGTGAATAAAATTTCCTCATGGGGACATGGTGAGCCCCTTTTTAATTTGTATTGTAATTTGTTAAGCAGTATTATGGCTTTTTAACTTTAGAAATAAGTCATGGTTGTAAAACCCAAGCCGTGTAGAATCTCTGACTTTGTAATTAATAAAAAAATTGGCATATTAAAAAGTTGGTATATGTTACAATTTTCTGAATATCTTTTGTTTCTATGCTGTTGTTCTTACGTGTATGTTGTTACTTTTGGGAGGAGAAGGTCAGAGTTTTTGCGGCAGTGTTGAGTGGTTTTTCTGGAGTATCAAGTTGTTCATTGTTAGCAAAGATCTGAAATCTTAACAGTTACAACATGTGACTTCTGTTTTTAAAAGGACGCTTTTACAGATATGGCATAGTCTGATAATAAAAAAGAGATTATATCTTTCTGTGTATTTACTATCTCTGTTGTTTCTCTGTTGTAGTGCGGTTGGCACGTTTGCTCGAGCACTGGACTGCAGTAGCTCTGTCAGGCAACCTAGTTTACACATGAGTGCAGCTGCTGCTTCCCGAGACATCACACTGGTAGGTGGCTTCTTAAAAACCTACAACTTCTGTATCTGTGAATGCAACACTCTCTGGTACTCCAGAGTCCCTATTTTCCTTCTCTTATCCCTTAGATACCTGGAAGGTATATATGCATACATATATTTTTTTATATATATATATATGTATATGTATATATACACACACATTTATGCATGCATGCAAGGGAGGTGTGTGTGTGGTAGAAAATCCTATGTGTTTTCTGTAAGCTTGGTGGTACTGCTCTTGTATTGTAAATCACTTGACTTTAGCTGTGATATTTTCCACAGCAGAGTGGATAGTACACATTGTATAGGGATTCATGTGGTGTAATTCAGCAACAGTGTGATTTAAAGTATGTGGTAGTAAAGCTGATTGAAAATTGTATAGATAATACTTTTTACTTACTAAATATGTCATCAAATTTTCTAAAGCATAAGCAATTTGATTTTGTGAGCATATTTTTGAAGAACATTTTAATTAGTATATTCTTACTGTGTTTCCTTAGTTTGTTAAATTATTTGCTGTAATGTAAGCACCTGCACCTTTTAGAGAAAGTTAAAAATGTATCAATGACAGACCAAAGATTTGTCTCTGTGTTCATACTAACTGAGATGACAGGATGTGCTACAGTAATACAGGCGTGCCAGGAAAACTATGTGAGAACAAAATATATTACTGTTTCATAGAATCAGGTTTGACTTACATTTCCAAAGACATCAACAATTGTTTATCATTTTAAGTATTTATGTACAGAATCATGAAGATGATAGTTTAGGCTAAAGTAGACCTGCTATTCACCAGATACTGGAGTATTAGAACTAGAGGACACTTGATAAAACTAAAAGATCAATTTGAAGTAGTTAAGGCACTGTCTTATAAAGTGGATAGAGGGCCCCTGAGATGAAAATTTTCTGGGAATGGGCAGTACCAGCAGGTTAAAAAATGGTTAGAAAAATTATGGACCATCGGCCATAAATGGGTACCGAGGAGTATAGGGAAAGGTGTTCCATCTAAACTTCTTAATTCCCAAAGTTTGTAGATGCTGGTCGATGAAATGAGAATTGCCCTCAGATTGTAATTAGACTTACCTGCACATTTTCTCGATGTAACATTCCTTGGTACTACTGTAAGAGACAATGCTTGGCTAGATGGATGACTGATCAGATTCAGTAGGGCAGTTCTTGTATTCCAGATAAAATATATTCATTAGTATGATGAGAAAAATATTTAATTTATTGCCTTTTGCAGTGTATTCAAAGGCTATTGAACAGGAATTGGGTTTAGTCTGGACTATAGTGGTATAGTAAAGGCAGTGGCAAAATGTACTATTTTCAGAAATAATCAAAATGAGTTTTCTGTTTCACACTTGCTGATATGACTTTACAAACACAACTCTATTCACACTAAATATTTCTTTCATCAAGATAGTTCTTTAACATTTTTCGTTTTATCAAGATTTAGTTAGAATAAGAATTTCTAATAAATTTCACATATTGCATATCCTTCTTACTGTCTTCAGTGATTAATAGAAAAGATTCATCCTTATAGCAATTTCTTCTTTGAAAGTACATGTGCAGTGCTGCTAATAAAGGGATACTTTCAGTGTTTGAGTGCCGTATAAATGTTTCTCTATTGTAAATGATCCATTAAGTTCCATTACACTTAATGAAAGGCATATCTTATAATGAGGCACCAGAGGAGCCACCCCAGGCTTAATTATTGTGTCTGTCTCTTCTCATTTTCCTACCCCCTCAGCTTTTTAAAACCTTCTCTTTTGCTTTTTGGCAATGCACTTCCCTCTAAGTTAAGAAAAGACATATTTGTCATTATAATAGTTACTTTTTCAGACATTCCCATGCTAATTGGGAACGTATTTTCAGCAGCAGTTAAAGTTAGTAGAGACATTTGCAGAATGTGTGGCATGTCTCATTTATGCTTTGGAAGGGATATAGGTGCATAACACTCAAAAAATTATACTGTCTATATTCTTAATGCAAGGCAGATAACCCTTGCACCTGAGTGCTATTAAATGGGATTTCTGTACACCACACCTGTGGCTTTCCAATATTCCTAATTAGTTGTTTCAGTCAGACATAACTGTAAACAGACTGAGACTAAAAAAAAAAAAGGGCAAGAAAAAGCATAGGTTATAAACATGAATAAATTCAGGATGGATGTACCTATGTACCTCCATCAGGGAGGTCTTGCAACAGAATAGCAAGTGAGAGGTGTAATGAGACAAGGCAGGAAACTACCAATGGTTTTAGAAAACCCTACTGAAGATGTGAAACAATGTGTGTTTACCTTCTTAGATGATCGTAAATGTGCTTCTCTTACAGTGATAAAGACTTGTGCGACAAACAAGCGAATCTTGCCTTTCTGGCCTTCTCAGAGGCAGGGTTTTATTTTATAATGAAAACTGATCTCTAAGAGAAAAAGAATGGGAAGGCTTTCTGTTTCAGATTCTTAAGCATTGCATAGTGCATATACATATAAGTTAGAGCCTCTTAAAAGAAAGCAAGTTGATGGAATCACTTTCTCCTTGTGGTAGACTTGTTCAGAAGAGCCCATGCTACTTTACTGTAAGGACTTAAATCTGGTTTTGAATGTCTCTTCATAATGAAAAGTATGAAGTGTTTTTCCCTTGCATTTTGAATGATGTAGTTTTAATGATTAGATTTCTATATATGTGGCTTAAACAATAAATATGCTTAAAATATTATTGAACTATAGAATCCATACTCTGTTTCCAGTCTGAGTGCTTTGTTGGAGGGAGTTCAGTCTAGTTGCTTTAAATGACAGTGGAAATTGCAGCAGGTTTGGGAGCTGCGTGTTGCAGCTTGTTTGCAGCATGCCATCGTGCCCTTTCCTCACAACTCTCTGCACCCCTTCCTTAGCTTTTGGTGGAAAGTTTCTTTCTTTACCTGTTTATATTTAAGGTTGAAGTTCCCTCTATCTGTGTGGCTATTACTTTTCCTCTGGTGGGCCCCCTTATCTGTGCTGGACAGTATGCTCTGGGCAAGAGTTCTTGTGGAAGGGTGGTTCTTCCTCTGTCCTTCAGGCTCCTATTTGGGAGAGGTGACGCCAGGTCTCCCAGCCTTCTGCTCCTTAGGTAACAGGTTCCCACTAATTGTTTCTTGCAGTCCTCTCATGTTTGGATAAAGAAGATACTCCAGGACTTTTTCTCACGACTTCTAGTAATGTCTTTGGGCTTCTCTTGCTTTTGCTACCACAGCTTGCTCACTGCAAAGGGGGAATTTTATTGCAGGTGAGAACTGGCAAACCTGTAGAAGGCAGAAAGTTGTTATCAGAGAGCTTGTCAGTGGTCTTCTGTCACAGAATAGCTCAGTGAAGACAGCACTTATCCACAGAGTTCATTATGAATCTCTTCTTTAGTAATATCAAGAAAGTTTTATGGAATCAGGTGTTTATTATAGATGAAGGGCAAACATAAAGCAGGGGCAAGATTCTGATTTATTTACTTCTGGTGTGATTTTTAAGAAAGTTGGTAGCAGTGAATAGATCTGGATTCAGCAGCTGCCTGAAAAATGCCCACTGTTTTTCCACAGTGGCTGCAATTTGAAAAGAGATTTAAATCTTGTTAATACATCTACTGTAAGAGTTCAATCTTTAGAGCTGGTTTGCTCATTACCTGAATGATAAGCAATAAACCAACGATTTCGATGTACATTCTCTAGTATGAAGCTTATAGATTTTAGACATTATGATACATATTTCCATGCTAGAATACTTAAAAATAGCTTTTCTCCAGGCTGGTGAATTTGAACTATAAGTAAAATGATATACTGCAGAATAATAATGACATTATTTCTTTCAGACAAAACAGCTCCAGAATCTTGTGCTTGATAGCACTCAAAGACTTATAGTGAACTCTGGAGAAAGACAATAGTCACTCACAGGAGATGGAAAAAGATGAGAATCCATTATTTGCAGTACATTTGGGTGCAGAATCTCAATTGGAATAGCTCTGGAATTGCTACATTAACTCATAATACAGGACTGTTCCTTCCTTGAAAGGTTTTCTCATGAGTTTAGGGCCATGTGAGAGTGTGCACGCTACGCTCACAGCTCAGCGCTCTGGTGGGACAAATAGGAAGGAGACTGTTACACAGTCATATGCAGTATTGTGCCTTATAACCCTAATACCTCCTTCAGCAAAACAATTTATGCTTGTGGTGATGGGGTCTTTTGGGACACCAAGTCAGAAAGGCTTCTTGTACGTTGCTCATTTTCCCAATGGGTGGATTTGTTTACTTTTCATATTCCTCATCATTGGTTAGCAATCAGTGTTACTTGTAGTGTGAAGGATGTTTTAACTTGTTTGTTTTCCATTTTCCTCTTTTATAGCATAAAGAGAATCAAGAAACCTTATTTACCTGTCTCTGACAACAGTATTTACCAAGAGACAAATATCTTGCTTCTTTTTCAGTATTATGATAATGAAAACAATAAATATCTTCCTTCACCAGCAATGAGAATATTGAGCACATAGATGTCTGAGCAGCTGTTTAGTTACTATTTAGAGCTTCTTTTAATTGAAAATGGCCCCTCAGTCAATATATGCCACTGTCTTTATTGGGTTACTTGGAACCAATTTCTACCAACTAAAGATTCTTCAGAAATATTTGCTAGTAATTTGCGGAAACTAATAAACTAATGTCATTTTTGGTAAACATTTTATCAAGGCATTTCCTTTCCCAAATTAAGTAATAAACAATTTATTTTCCTTATATTCCACAGCAGTAAACTATGATATCAAGATAGATTCAAAATTTAGCATTAGTTGAGGCTACTTGCTTGGCTTATAGAGAATAATATGTTGAATCTGCATTAACTGAAATGGACTAATGTCTATTTAAACACATCTTAATTCTCTCCTTGTCCTTGCCAGTTTCATGCAATGGATACACTGCATAAACACAACTATGATTTGAGCAGTGCCATCAGTGTTCTAGTGCCACTAGGAGGGCCTGTCTTGTGTAGAGATGAGATGGAAGAGTGGTCAGCATCAGAAGCTAGTTTGTTTGAAGAAGCATTGGAAAAGTATGGCAAGGACTTCAATGACATTCGACAAGACTTTGTAAGTATGCAAGTAGTACACTTTCCTGTAGCTGTGTTTTCACATGGTTTAGCATGACTGCTTTCTGTAGGTTTGGAAGATTTAAGCTAGAGGAGAAATCTGTGTGGCTTATACATGTAACTAACATATGTATACATTTTATCTGTCTGAAAGTCAATATGCTTTCTTGTCTGATGACGTTCTTTGGAAAAATAGTGACAATAGATAATCCGTTTAATGGTTTAATACCAGGTACGATGTCTCATGCTGAGGTGTTTCAATCAAGATTTTTACAAGAATTTTACAAGCATGTGAAAAAGTTCCAGGAACTTTGCAGAACATTTCCACAATTTCTAGTGGAATTCATTAGCAGCTACATGGCTGACTCCCCTGGGTGTTTTTGAAAAGCTGGGTTTTCCTTCTATAGTTAGCAGAGAGAAATTTATATCCAGACAGCTTTTAAAGTGAACTACAGGGAGTTATTTTGATATATTAGGTGTTTTGGCAGTTCTGAAAAGTAAAGGAAATGTTTTCCAATATGTTCTAACTACACTGGTTTTGGTAGTAAAGTATCACACTATAGGGCGTGAAAGCTTTAATTTGGTAATTCTAATGGGGAGTAATGAAATGAAATGGATTCTAACACTGATTACTGGAATTGCTAGTAGTTTGCTGCCTTTTTTTTTTTTTTTCTTCACATTTCATGGAGGGCCTTTTTCTTTCAAGGAAAAAGATTTCCTCTGTTTTACCAAGTTCAAGCTGGGCTTCATGAAAAGATTAGGAATTGAACCAAAGTAATTCCATTATTTAAGACTGAAGTTGATTGAAACATTTTCACATTAATCTCATTCTGCTTGACCCTGAGAGCTCATTTTTTTCTTTGCAGAATTTTATTAAAAATCTTTATTAGGGGAAAATGGTACAGTATGGTAAATGTAGAAGTCCTTCCAAGATAGAGTGTGGGACAGTGGGAGGAGGCTTGGCAGTGTGAGCTAAGCTGTCTTTCCTTCACTTTCACAGTCCTGAAATGAAACAGATTATTGAATGAATTAAGGTGGGGAAGGGAAGGCCATTGTTTTTCTGAAGAACTGACATTTCAGGTATATTATATCTGCGTGCTTGATTTTGAGATTCCCAAGGGAGAAAATGTTCATGACCTTTGGCTGAAAGTTGCATCATGGATGAAATAGCTCTGTTAAGTTCAAGAAAGTAATATTGAAAAATAATATTTTATAGAGTTTTAGAATTAGAATTTTAATGTAAACTACAGTTATTTATTATTTCTCATATAGATAACTGGTTCTCAGCTGTAATTGTACAATAGTTCAGGAGCTATGCCTGCTAGTTAAATGGTTGCTAATATGTAATATTTGGCTTTTCAAAATACCTTAATCATATAACATGTGTTTTTATTGGCTGTTTACAAGTTGAGTCTAACACAATTTGTGACCAAGTATACCTAAGGCTTGTCTCTGGTATTTATACAGTATTTTTATTTTCTGTATAATTTCTCTGTTATATACCCATTCTATTGATATGCATCCTTTAAAATGATACATAAATATGATAAATGATACATAAAATGATGCAGTGGGGTAACGTGTCTCAAGAATTGCTTCTGCATTTGTAGTATTCAAATGGTAGATATCTGAATGATTCTACTAGAAGCTGTTTACAATGTTCAAATTTTATCTTGAGTAGATTCCTGACATCCTCTGTCTTTCACTGAATCTTCCTTCCCAAAGCAAAGATATTTTCCCATCCTCTCCTCCCAAAGCAAGAGACGCACACACACAGATCTAGTAATAGCGTTGTGTAGCCTACTGAGGTTATGTTCATGATGAGTCAGAGTGCAGCACAAATGGATGTGGGGCACTAATTTATGATAGCCTCTTTTAATTAGTACAGGGATGTTGTCTATTCTCGGTCACTTTTTCATCTTTGGAAAAGTGTCATTTTAAAAACATCATTTATAACATCTATTTTATATCTCAATTTATATGATACTGGTAACGCTGCAGTCTTGATTTAATTCTATTTTATGTAATTTGAAATCTTTCAATGATGTTAATCATTGTGTAGTCTTGAGATATCTTAATTTCTCTAGAGTAAAACTTATCTGTTCTCACTTCCCATGTAGCATTCTTAAAGTATAGGGATTTGAAAACACACATTTGGTTTTTAAGTAATCATCGAAAATAGTCCTTTGACATTTAGATCCTGGATATATGAAAAGTGTCTGCAAGGTTAGGTAGGTATAAATATGTAATACTTAAGCAGTGATTTTCCACAATAGTGCATTTATGTATTATCATTCCTCTCTTCAATGGCAAGTCATTGATAAGTTTAAGTACTCTTACATGTGTTGTAAGAGCAAGAGCAAAGAAGATAATGCACTGGTTGTTATCTGTGAACTTCTTTGAGTTTCCACATAGGATCTAATGATAAAATTGAAGTCTGCACTTCCTGAGATTAAACTCAAACCTAAGCAGTCACGCAGTGATGCCACAGTACAGGCAAGAGTGTCACGTTGCATGGCAGAAAGTGGTTGGTAGCAGTTTCCTGGAGCAGAAGGATTATGTACTACCTGCCTGAGTCATTATATCCCAGAGGAGCTGCCTTTTCTGAGTCGGCCCAGATTTGCAAGGCATGGCAGCTGCAATTGCAGCCCATATGTGATAGTTTTGTAAAGGGCAGGTTCATTTAGTTTTACAGCACCTAGTAAGAACTGGCACTATTTGATGTTCGATGTGCAGCTCAAGTATTAAGCTATAAACCCTAAATATTTAGTAATCAAGATAATTATTATAAATTAAATGGTGTAAGGGAGTTTACCTTTTTTTAATAGACAGGAGAAGCTCATTTGTAAGCAAATTACCAGTCTAGCCTTTGAATAATCATTTTCATCAGCTGTTGACTCATCAACTCTTTTAGGAGAGGTTCTGCTAGCTTTAAGACTGTCTGAAACCTCATTAGGCTAAACTTTATTAGCTAATTCAATTTACTTGGTGAACTTGAATTATTTCACATCCCAGGGTAGTAGAATGGAAGAAGAATAAATATTTTATATTCTCCAAATATAACCATTTTCCTAACAATAAGACACAGCTGTTGTGCTTGTTAATTCTTAGTTTTTCATTATCAACAGTTTTCACAAATTTATAACTATTACATCTCAGATATGGCAGGAAAGGCCTTGGTAATCAAGACTTGGAACTGTTTATAGAAAGCAGAAACAACTGTTTTCCAGCTTCAGAAAAGTGTGGAAACATGCCTTAAAATTACCATGTTCATTTTAAGATGCTAAGTTTTTCTTACTCGTCTGATTTGAGTGGTCCATTCTTACCCTGGAGAAACTAAAGAAACTAAAACTCTCCTCTCTCTGTTTTTGTGGAGTTGATACTTTTTGCTAATTTTCTCCTGCAAAAATGTCACACAAATGAGCATATTTACTTGTTTCAAAAATAGAACTTGGTAATGAGAATACATTATTCTATGGCTGTTCACAGCTTCATTGGCGGTTCAGAACATTAAGTGTGTAGGTAAATGGAATAAAGGTTATTCATGCTCAGTATGTCAAACAGGTTTTTCAAGTTCTGAATCAAAGTGTAAAAAGTTGTGAATCAAAGTATGAAAGGATTACAGTTATTCAGTCCAAGCATCTTAATTATCTTTCTTTATTTGTGGATGCCTACTGAGTGTATGAACATAGTGGTGTCACAATCGTAGTTAAAACAGATTAAAGTATTTTCTAGAGAAATGGCAAAGATAATCTGTAGCATGAAGTCATTAATAAGTGTTCAGGATGGAAAATAAATATGGATATGCTAAAATGTGCTAATTGACAACGGCAGGTAGTTGGAGTGGCAGTGTTTCATCTGGATGCCAGGAAGAATATGGACTGGAGACTGAGAATCAATTCATCTGTTACTTCACACCTAACTTGTTCTTGTCAGTGGCCTTTTTTTGAGCAGACTTCTCTGAAGGCATAATTTACCTGAGAAAGTAAAAGGATTTTAGGAAACTGAATTGTGTTGCTATTTTTTAGAACATCATCATATGCATTTCTTACACCGTTACTTTTGAATTACATGCAAATATTCAGGGATTTACACACTGTGGTATGCTGCCTGGGAAAGGAATCACAGCTGACTCTGAGCGTAAATCCCATTTCCTGAAAGGCAGAGGTGGGAGCCAGGCTCAGTTCCTCTAAGTGTCTGCAAGCAAGCAGCATGAAAAACAAGCTCCTACAGGGACAGGCAGCTTGATTAGGTGTTCCTCTGTTTTAGGAATTCAGCTAAAGGTGCAGGAAACCATTCTTTTGGCTTAAGACATGCAGAAAGCCCCAGAGTGGAGTGAGTAAGGTTGGAAAGATAAGTTTCCACATCTGTACTTTCTAGGACTTCCTAAGCATCTTCCACGTTTATAGAAAACACAGCATATTAGCATGAACTCATGCCTGTAGAAAATATCATACACAAATTAGTAACGTCTCCAAGTTATGAAGAAAAAATGCATGAATTTTGTGAGAGAAGTACTAATTCAAATTATAGAAAGTTCTTATGGAGTTGAATAGACTATTTGGTGGTAGTTAAAAATGGTTGCTTAATTTTCTCCCTGAAACGTAGGTTAATATGTTTTTTTTTTACCAATGAATATGTGCACCCAAAATAATTGTCATTATTACATGCACAAAAATTTTTGTGAAATATCATTGTGAAATATCAAGAGTACCACTCTTGTTGCTCAGGGTAGCATTTGTCCCTCACATCCGTTTGTTTCTTGGTAATAATCAAGAGTATGTGGGGATTTATGCAAAACTGGTGGTATTGTATGAGTGGCTGAGTTGTTACGGGATTTGGAAAACCTGTGTTGTAAATCTGGTATCCTTTGTATTTTTTAAGAGAAAAATACATGAGACTTGAACACATTCTTGTCAAGATGATTTCTTTTAGTCCTAACATTGTTCTCCATCTGATACACTTTATAGTAGAGACATTACCTTCTGTGTTTCCTAATGGAAATATGCGTTCTGTTTTGATCATTTTGTTTAACCATATGGCTTAAACAGAATAAATTGCATTTAGATTTCAATGTGTGATATTGTAATTCTGCATACTTCTTAACTGTAAGGAAAGGTTGTGTATTATTAATAGCAATATGTGTTTGTTTGCGTATGGATTTTAATGTAGTTATTTAATATGTTCAGGGTTTAGTATTTGTATCAACTATATTTGATTTTAACATGTGTTTAATAAGATGTGGACATTGCAATTTTTGGAACTGCCTTAATTTGTAACAAATGTTTTTCAGCTCCCTTGGAAGTCACTGACTAGCATCATTGAGTATTACTACATGTGGAAAACCACTGACAGATATGTGCAGCAGGTAATTTAATGACTATTTTAGCATGAACCAGTCTGAGACATTCTTAAAAAAATGTGGTGATGTTCAAGCATAAAAATCTGTTTGTGTTCTTAAAAAGAAATATGGGGGAGGCCTATGATAATATTTTGGGATATAGACCAGTGGTTCTATGCTGTTCATCACATACCTGTGAAGAGCTTTTTAAGCCATTTGTGTTGTATGCTGGTTTGAAGCAGTAGGATTTCCTGGTTCCTGTTGCAGTATGGGATAAGAAGGAAATGGGCTGCAGAGCAAATGCTTTAGTCTGTGAAGCTGTGCTATGGGACTGAAGTAAAAGGGAAAATATATTGTGTTAAAGTAGCTGCTACTGTTATGAACCCTTTATTGGTACTCCCTGACAAAACATTACTTTGGCATTACCAGCATTTAAAACCAAAATTGAGATCATTCTGCACACGGTGGAGGTGTTCATTCTTCTGATTGAGTGTTCAACTGTTTGGGTTGCTCTGGAGAAGAACATAAGATTATATTGAGTACCAATACTGGGATATTTTTAGCAGGTTTAGGCAAAATTTCAATGTTGGTGCTTTTTATATATTGTACTGTCTATATTTACTCCTTGGTTTAGACATATAAAATACTTTTAAGTACTCCATTTTAATTTCTGATTTAATATTTAATTTTGTAGCTCATTCATTTGCTGCACAATTAGTGGCAATGTTATGTACAGCATGTTGAAAACAATTTCTTTTGCTGTAATAACTACAACTGCACTGTTAGATGGATCTTTGGAGTTGTTGGTTAAGTGTGTCAGAAGGATGATTGCTTCAGGTTGTTCTGGTTTATTTGAAAAGTGTTTCTACATCAACTTGTTAGTGTATGGAAAGTAGGGTAAAAGTCCTTTACCACATAGGAGAGTCTTGGACTGTCACGAGGACCTTTTAGTTCTATGAAAAATACAAATAGCAAATGATATGTATAAAAGCATGTTTTTCTGTGTCACCATTCATTTCACTTTTAACACTTTTTTTGCGCTGTTCCTGCCAGCAGAGATTTGCTGTGCTTGTCAGCTCATAAGGATTGGGCAAGAGATTACCTTTAAGAATCAGATAAAAAGGTTTTATCCATACTGAAAGCCATGGAGTGCATGAAGTGCAAATTGTCTTTTGTCAACACTCTTAAGTTGCTCAGAGACTGATCTTGTTTCCTGTAATTTCTTCCTGAATACTTGCTCTGGAGTGGTTGGCAAAAGACAAAGATTCCCTTTTTAGTTCTCTAGGGCTCTGTTACGATTCTGTTGCTACAATGATCAAGGTGTGGGATGTGTTGAGATTGCATGTCCTTTCACAGGATTAGGTTCTCTGCAAGAAAAACACATGGGCTTTATGGTTATCTGCAATGTGAAGGCTCTTGTAAACGCCTGTGTTTTACTTGTAACTGAGTAAACACACAACATCCTATCGTAGAACACACCAAGACACCAGAGGATTGAATGCTTTAGACACGTTCCTTCAAGGTCACATATATGATCATCAATAACAAAACCTGTGTAGGCCAAATACCTGTTTTTTTATCCTGGTTAATGTTTCTGTAATCCTTCCTAACAAGGGATCAGAACTTCATTGTGTGCCCCTGTTTAGTTTGTTGTGGAATGGTAAGAATTAACACAGGTCCGTATTAATACAGTGTGTAGGGTTTGGGTTCTTTTCCCCAAAAAGAACAAGCTGTGATAATTGAATGTGTTTCAGGGAGAAAATATGTTCAGTGAGAAGGTGGGGATTTCAGCGTCATTCTTCTCTAAATCTCATTCTTGAGTGGTAGAGTGACTTGTGAGAATGGGAAGACATAAAAGGTTGATGTACCTACTTAAAATACAGTCTCTGAATCCTAGATTGGTCTCATTTAATATGAAAATTTGCTTTTAATTATCTCTGGTTTTTTGTTGAATTGGATACATGATGTCAGGCATAAGAAAGATTTCTTTATCATAACTTCTACTAAATGTTCTTCTTGCTAGGTAGCTAAAGGTGGTGATAGCAGTGGAGGTACTGCTACCACCTTGCTTTCAGACCATCTTTTCTTCAAGTCAAGGTGAAGGGAAGATATGTTGAAGTTCTCTGAACTTGTCTAGCAAAACTAATTCAGGCCTTGAGTAAGCATTCTTGGTGATGCGGCACTTCTCATGACCGCTATTTTGTATATATAGTGTTTGAGGGAGGCCAGGTGATTGGTTACACTGAATGAAAAGTCTTCTCATTAGTTTTGGTGTTCTTAAAAATCTGAGTCAATGCAAAAAGACTTTTACTGAGACTTCATAAGAGGAAAAAGGGTGAACATATTTAATGGTAACTAAATTACTGTTCTGCAACAATATATAACATTTGCTTCTCATTCATTTATTTCCAGTGGTGAAAACAGTACTAATGTAGGGAAATGGTCAATTCTTGGGTTATTTATAAGTTGATATTCATAACAAAGGTCCTTAAAAAACACACACTCAGTTTCAATGCTAGTTGGTTAAAAGTAGTAAACCTCAGGCAAAAAGCTGGGTTAGTGTAGTTTGACCTTACCTAAAATGTGGTCTGTAAGACCTGTTTGAAATACTGTTGAAGATGTAATTTTTTTTTTTTTTCCAGGTAAAGCATCAGCTCTATTTGTTACATTGCTCCAGTGATTTTTTACAAACTGGTGCTTTGTTTCTTGTCTAAGTGTTTTCAGTTTCAACTTCCAACCTTTACCAGTTTTCATCTTCTAAATTTCAACAGGCAGGGGTTTCGTCTCAGAAACTGCAGCTATTGATAGTTTTCTTTCTGCATCCTTAAAACTTGATAGGTTAGTGTGAATTCAAGCTGTGACATGTTCTATTGCTTTTAGAGAGCAATGTTAGCCATAGTTTTAATGTAAAAAAATATGGCTTATACTGAAATGGCATTGTATGACTATTTTTTTTAGAAGGTGCTGTATCATTTGCTTTAGTAAATAAAGGAGGAAAGCAGTTGTTAAACTGCATTTCTAACAACCCCCATACCGGTACTAAAAGTATGCTAAAATTTAATTAATGTGTATATAATTACTTCTCACTGACAATGCCATCATGGCTTAATACAGCTTTCTTAATACAGCCCTTACATTCTGACAGTGCTTCAGGGCTCCTTCCCTCATTTCTTCCCCTTTATTGTGTTTTTCTCTTTTGCTCCTGCTTGGTGTGCAGTGAGATTTATCTATTCTCTTTGTAGAATGGAGCCAGTTTGTTACGAACCTCTGTGGAATGTGTGTTACCTGCTGACTGGCAGTTTTGCATGCTTTTTCAGGCTGAAAACAAATTCCGTATTTTTGGGTATAATATGAAAAGGAAAGAGAGACAGCTGTGGAAGTCTGTGGCTCCCTGTAAAGCAGAGAGTTCACCGTTGAGACATCCTCTGCAGGCAGAGCAGACTGTGTTTGCTTTTTTGCTATGAGCCTGTTGAAGGTAGAGAAGTGTTGCCAAGCCTGGTGCTGGGGAAAGCTGCGACTGCACCAGCAGTATTAATGGAATTCACTTCTGTAGCTCCAAACACAACCAGGCACCTGTGGATGGCAAAAAACTGCCTTAAAAAAAAAAAGAAAAAAAAAAGGGTGTGGGGGAAGCCTGATTTGGAGATAAACAGAAAAGGGCTCTCATATTGCATGGGAATTAATAATGGTGGCATGGACTGCTAGGAAGTCTATTTGTCATACATTACTCCTTAAAGGTGCAGTTTTTATAAATGAGAGTTTTGTCAGTCAACAACACAGAGGCAAGTTTCCGAAATGGAAGAGAACAGCAGGTTGCATGAGGAGGTTTACTCAAACTACTGAGCCAGTAAAGCTGATTAACCCTGTAACTGACTCAGGCAAGAGACTCTCAGAGAAGAGTTGTCTGATGATACTGTTCTCAAGGTGGGAAATATATTTCTGGATTATAAGCCCTGCAAAGATTGGATATGAGAAAATAGATGTATAGCAGAGAGGAGAATTGGCTGTTGTAGGAGAAATGAAGGACTGAATTTTAATTACCTGATAAAGAAAGGCAGGTAGTATTGATTTAATTGTCCTGGCTATCAGTGTGTCTCCCCCTTTTTTCATTCTCTGTGATGTAATTGACCATGTTTCAACTCCTTTTCTCTCTCTACCTTTTTTCCAAGGGAACAGAAGTAATGTCTGAGTGCAGGGAAATAATATTTTTTCCTCATCTGTTATGTACAGACAAATCTGTAGACATCTGAACTCTGTTTTGCTTGTGCCATTGCTGAAAACAAATGCCATCTTAGTTACCTGTATAATATATGGTAATAACTAAAGCTTCTCAAACCTTCTGAAGTTAGTGGGACTACCTACTTGTTGCAAGTATGAAGAATGTAATTATTTAGTAAATTCACAGACTATATTGGCAGTAGCATAGCTGTCCTGGTACTGTGATGTGCCCAAGCCACACAGTACCATTTAACAAAAGTAGGTATTTAGTTATTTCCAACTGTCAGTGGACTTTACTGTTCCTTATAAAATACCAGCCTCAGGCTGGAAAGAGTGCACAGGAAGTATTGAGGTACATAACTGACGAGGAACTCATCATGTGCAACTTCATTCATTTATTTTCTACTTAATTCGGCAATGAGGGTTAGCCACATTGTCGTACATGTTTATGTAGATGTAATTTATGTGAATTGTAATTCTTGTTTTTACAGTTTTGTTGTCATATGTGGGGCCTGTGAGTTTAACTGGAAAGGACAGTACAGTATAATTTCAAACTAATAGTAAAAATGGAGAACTTTGTTTTTCATGGTTTTCATCTTGTAGATTTCTACACTTGTTTTGGAGGCTCTTGTGAAATCAAAAAATAGAAATAATTTAAAGATGGATTGTGTGCAGTATTATGAAATCTCATGCTTTAATAGAAGAAAATGTTTTAATGTGTTAATTTTTCAACTAGAAACGTCTGAAAGCAGCTGAAGCAGAAAGTAAACTGAAACAAGTATACATCCCCACCTAGTGAGTATAATAACAAAGTCTTTTTTTTTTGAATAATATATAGGTAAAATCGAAACTGTAACATGGAGTTACATGCGTGGTAGTTTCATGGTCATCTTTTTAATGGGTGCTTTCACAGTATTTGTTATATACAGAGATATAATGATAGAAATTCTTGTCTTAAGTGACACCTTCATATCTGAGGCATTTGTCCGTGAGCTGCAAACTGCCTGTCTGGAATGCTGAGAAGTTTTACAAAAGGTGATCAAGTGCTATTTGTGGACTGCTCACAAGCAAGAAGAGCACTATAATTTAAAAAGCATTTTGTCCAGAATAATCTTTTCCAAATCCCTGTAGCTTCATGTATGTGTAAATACTTCATATTTCTGTAAATGCAATATTTCAATATAGAAGCAGTTGTTAAAGTAGTTACATAAAGCAAAATAAAATCAGATAATTTCTCATTACTGTTTTATTTTGTGGATAAAGTCTATTCTTCAGCTAGAGACAAGAGATGTTCTGGCTGTAAATTAAAGGTAGTACACAGCCCCAAATCTTTCACCTTTGAACAAATCCTATCAATGAAATCTTGTTTTTTTTCTGAGGGGTATTTAATCTGGTTTTTTTTAGATTTAAAGTCGATGCTATATCTGCTTTTGTTAACATGTAGTTTACAGAAACAAGATATAATCCCTCTTTCATATTTATAATTTCCTCAAGGTTATAAGAAGAGAAAGGATTACAGTTGACATTTTTTTAAGCTTTCTGTGGATATATTCAGTTTACATATATGTGAAGTTCCTGTTATGAGTGTTTGTATAACAGAAGACTGGAATATCAAAGGAAGTACTTTGCAAGGCTTTTTGATGACTTATATAAATTGCATACAATAGAGCTTCATTTCCATATTTCATACAAACATTTCTCTCCTAAAAAGATGTAATAATGCAAACAGCAGAGTGTTAAATTCATTGTTTTAATCTCATGTCTGAAGAAATTGTCAAAATTTCTGTGAGTTTTGAAGCTCATGCCTCTAATAAGTGGCACTTAAAAAAAAAAGCTGAAAACTCTAGTATGAGTGTTCCATAACCTCTCAGAGAAGTGGCTGCTTTAGGAAAACCATATGGTGCTCAGTCTTTGCATAATGCTTTTTCGATTTAATTCCCTTGGTCTGTGTAGACAATTCTGGATTTTCACCAATATGTTCACTGTAAGGATTAGCTGTACTGGATGACACAGCGTGTTTTGAAAAGTTGGATTTTCAAGTTTTTATCTTACTGCTTTCTTTTGCCTCCATTTCAAGACAAAATCCCTAGTCAACAGTAAGAGGGTGGTAGGACTTTTTGTGTCTTTGGTAATTGTGTAGTCTGGGGTGGTGGATCACTAACGCTGTTTCAAGACTAATTTATTGCATTTGAAATCTGAGTAGAATTGATTCTCAGAGTTGAGTACCTTTTTGAACTTGATCATAAGGTATTTCCTGTAAATGCAAGGTTCTGTGCTCAATATCAGAGAGTCCCTTTCAATTCGCAGCTTTTCTGGAAGATAACTAAGATCATAATGTGGGAGACTTAATTGTCTCTCGATCCCTTCTCTTGTACCTTGAACCCAAGGTACTTGATAAAGAGTATGTGGAAATTGTAAAAGTGTCTCTTGCTGGATATAGCGAAAGAAGAGAAGGCAGGAGACAGGCTTGTTGGCATTTGAAATAGAGTCTTGATACAGGAAAGGTTTCTTCAGTTAGTCATTTTAACTAATCTTGAGTATATTTTATGCTACCTAAAGTAACAATTAATCATTTTAGGAATCGGTGTATCCAGCTTTGCGTTATATTGAGAGTAATTAACATGCACAAAGTTGAAGCTTTGAAAATACTGAACTCAACCTAGTGAGGAGTATATTAACCATCTCTGAATTAACTGACCTGTGAAGTCCAACTTCTCTGAAGTATTAGTAGTTAGAATAATTGCAAGAGTAATAAAGTATAATAATATTTAAAAAGCCAAACAATAATATCCAAAACCAGTTATTGAACATCTCAGAGAGAAAGTAGTTTACAACAGAACCCAGATAGAATAACCTGGTATTATATGGGAAGCTTTGCCAGGATTATAAGACATTCACTTTTACTGCAGTTGGTGGGGAAGGTGTGTACTTCTGCTTGAGACATTACTTCTGCTTTGAGCCTCTTCTAAGGTGGACAGCCTTGTCATATTATAGGCAGTGTTACTGCTCTTGCTGGCTATCTCGTCCAAAGTCCAGCCTCAACTTGTGAAGTCTTATCTTTTGGCTAGAACCACCTTCCTAAATTCTGTGCTGGGTCAGACTTTTGTTAATGCTTTGACTCTGAGACTTGGTCTTTTACTAACTTGCCAAGTAGCTTAGAACATGTGAGCACATGAAAGATCTGTAAATTGGAGTATCAAAGCAGCTTTTACATATCAGTTCTCTTACAATGCTGAAAATACTAGAGTAATACAAAAATTAGTCTTGTTTAGAGCAGATTTTATACATGTGTCAACAGACATCAGAATTACAGAATTATATTGCTTGTTTTCATGTTGACTAACCAGTTAGTAAAATCACTTTTCCCATTTATTTCTATTTAAAGCAATAAACCAAATCCCAATCAAATATCCAGCAACAATGGGAAACCTGCTGCAGTCAATGGAGCAATGGGAGCCTCTTACCAGGCACAGGCTTCAGTAATAGGTCGGGCTTGTGAAAGCTGCTATAGTAAGTAACTATTTTTTTTAATAATTCAAGAGTTTGGGTTAACTTTAATATGTGCTGTTTTTTAAAAACAAGTGCATGTACTTTTGTTTGCATGTTATAGAGGATAAGTTCTGATTACTTGTGTGGCAGAAATAGCTTTAAAGTTATAGCTACCTTCAGTATATTAATTAAATGGCAATATTCAAATCTATTTTATTTTTTTCTTTTAACAATTCAGAAAGTACAGAAAGATGTATATAATATGATGTCACTGATATGTTATTCCTTTACCTTCAGAATGCTAGAGTCAAAATAATTTTTGGTTTTTCTGTAAGGAAGAAGGGGTTTTGAACCGGGTTTTTTTTGGTTGGTTGGTTTTGAGATGTCTTTCTGCCCTCTATTGTTGTTGGAAGGCAGGGGGAGGGCGTGTTGGTTTTTTCTAGTGTTTTGTGTGTTTCTGAGAATTCTTTTTGTACTTCCTGAAATAGCAGCCTTCAACGGAGGTTTTGTGAGAGTGAGATATAGTAAAATCCAGAAATGGAAAGAAGTGAAAAGGCCTGCTGTATAAGAGTTCCTTGCTTATCATTCCTATGGCTGCCCATCTCATAAACAACAATTAAATTAAAAACATACTTTGTATATAAAAGGTTCCAGTTCTACACTTAGTTGTTTTTCAAACCATATTTTTTAAAGAAGAGTTTTCTTATGAAAGATTACAAAAAGAAAAGAGAAAAGGTTAAATTAGTGCATCCTTCTGTGTTTCCAGATGCACAAGATAAAAATACATATGTATCTTCAATGTCAATAGAGGATGTGCTTATCCCTTTCGAATGTGAATACTGATTTCTAAGTATTCAATTTGCATGACTTGAGCATTTCCAAAATTTCCATTTGAAGTTGACTTCTGTGGTGCTTTTGTAAAAAATAAAGCAACTAACAATTCAAGTTTTTATTCTCCATATCAAATGTATTAAACATTTATCCATGCAATGCTCTCATATTTTGGCTGTATTTAGCCATCTATTACAGCATTTGGATTTATTGTAGTGAATGTAGCATGCACCAGTTCACCTGTGCTCTTTTCTCCTCTTTAGCTCCACAGTCTCACCAGTGGTATTCTTGGGGCCCCCCTAATATGCAATGTAGGTTGTGTGCATCTTGCTGGATTTATTGGAAGAAGTATGGTGGCCTGAAAATGCCTACACAGACAGATGAAGATAAACTGTCTTCCAGCCAACCTACTGAGGTAGGATTGTGTGGATAAACTTTGCTAAAATGAAACGTAGTACTTTCACAAGTCTGCTGTGGTTTGAATATTTAGAGGAAAGGATTTTTTTATGTATGTGTTCAACTTTGGTTGAATAGAACTCAATTTGTTAATCCTTTTCCTCTGTTTAAGTAGAACTGTAAAGTGCGCAGGCCCTGCTATGTCTTCATTTGACTAGGCCTTATGTAAACAAACATCCCCTTCATGCATTTTTGGTGGACAAATGTCATTTTCTCAATCAAATGGTGTGTTATGTATGAAATGTTAAATTGACTATATAATATCTCATCTAAAATGGCATTATATATCCATTCTTAATAGAGTTCTCTACTCTGTGTTTTACAGATTGCTACATAGGCCCCAGATTTTTGTACACTGCTTATGCGTATTATTTGGTTAACCTTGAGAATTTATCCAAGTTGTGGATATTTTAATGCTAATTTAATGGTAATTCAGATGTACCTGTTAAAATTTTTTGTTTCTTTTTGTAGGAATCGCATGTTAGAACTCACATGTCCCGGCAGGCCACACAGGGAACTCCAGTTCGTAACACTGGAAGTCCAAAGTCGGCAGTGAAAACACGTCAAGCTTTCTTTCTTCACACGACGTGTTGGACAAAACTGGCCCGTCAGGTCTGCAAAAATACCCTCCGGCTGCGGCAGGCAGCAAGACGTCCCTTTGTCCCTATTAACTGTGCTGCCATTAAGGCAGAATGTAAGATGTTTTTTTAATTCTTAGTTCTGTGTGCTGTGCTTTCCACCCATTTTTGTCTTTTAATTTTATTTTCTTTTTCAATAAACATTTCTTGTCTATACACTTTTGCTTTTCATTTTTTTTTCGTTTGTCCAGCATATCACCTACACATTGGATTTCTGGCTTCCTTGAACAGATTTAGGCCGTGGAAACATTTCAAGTTAATCAAAAAGGGGATAACTGTTACCTCATTCCCTTACAAAAATTGCCATTAACAAAAGGAGAGTCAGGGGAAATCAATGCCATGACGTAAAAAAGCATGCTTCCTACTAGGCATTGTGAAAGAAGTTTGCTTTTATATTGTGCATTTATTCTTTCACTGAGCAGAAAGTATAGATCTATACATCTACTTTTTCTCAGTGCGTTGGTGAAAGAATCAGGAGCTGGGGATTAGCTCAGCTGGTCAGAGCATGGTGCTGATAAATCAAGGTTGGCGTTCAATCCCTGGATGGGCCATTCATTTAAGAGTTGGACTCGATGATCCTTGTGGGTCCCTTCCAACTCAGAATATTCTGTGAAATCTGTGAAGAATTTAAATGTGGTGTGTAATACAGCCCCTTGTCGCTGTGATGATCAGATGGTGGTGATAGCCATGTTTATTATTACATCATAACTACATCACTTTGGTTTTTTCTGTTCCAGTTTTAAATTTTAGTTTTAAATAAAATTCTCTATTATACTTGTTCTTTTTATAGAGAAAATATAAAGAACTGATGAATTTGCTAGTAGTATGACAAAAGGATATGAGTTATAGTAGATAGCAACGGGAAGTCTCCTCATCTGCGTATGTGTGTTAGTTCTGCTGCAAAGTCACTGAATATTTCAACAGCTTTTGTACCTGCGCTAAGCACATTGTTTTACTTTTTGTGCTGTCTGGTTATGTGTCCCAGTCTTCCATAGATACGGTTCTTGGAGCAGACACTTGGCATTCCGAGATGAGCCATGCTGGCTCATCATACTGTCAATTGTATTAGAATTGAAGAGACCTTTCCAGAATATAAAATTTTATAACCATGCTTAATAGATTAACGCCAAATGGTTTTCCCAACATATTTAGCTGGGATGCTGATGATGTCATTGTTGATTATGAGAAATTTACTCCATGAAGGCTTAAAATCTGATTTTGAGTAATTATTTTCCTTTTATGTACTTTAACATCAGCTATTATTCACATGCAAACTCCTCACCTGCTTCTACAGGCATCCAGAGCTTGGTGAATATTTCTGTTCATTGTCCTTGTCTAATTTTTTAGTTGTCCTTTTGGCCATTTTCTTTCTTCTTTTAAACCTGTGCAAGTCAGGAGCAACTTTCAGATTTAATGAAACAGTGTATCCACTGTGTGAATAAAATTAGCTGTACTTCATGGAAGAAGTGTGTCTAAGGGGGACTAGGATTATATTTTTAATTCTCAATCCAAAGTAAGAGTTACTTTCTGAGAGGAAAGCATTACACCTTTAAATTTCTGTTTATTCTGAATCATGGAGGGAAACTTATAATTTCACTTGAACCTTGATTCTTTTTGAGCATATCGCTATTTCTTCTCACTGCAGTAACAAAATTCAAAAGAAGAAGAAACCTTTGGTTAAGGAAGAGAAAAAAATAGAAGAAAAAGGTTTCATTAAATGGTTAATAGACATACTAGAACAAGTGTTAAATACACAGTTCAGCTTTTAAAGATAGGAGTGAAAAGCTGAGCTTTTCAGCAGAAAACATTCGTGTATCAGACTGGCAGTGCTGCGATTGCTTCCTCTTTGTTTCTTTGAGTGAAAAAGTGCCACATCAAATTAATAATGAGCAGAAAGATTTTTTCCCCCCCCTATAGTCTCTGTCTTTCATTATTCTTTTTGCTTAAAGCAATTTTTGGACCTTGCAATTTGTCTTTTTGAATTCTGATGCTTCCTGATTAGACCTAACATAGATTGAAGAAAAAAAAAAAGTCACACTTGTCAGGGCTTTTTGAACACAACATTAAAATAATTTTCCAATGGTGGCAACCAGATTATACCTCAACTAATATAAGTTGCTTTTCTCTGTACACACACAGATATGCACACACACACATACTCTGTTTCTGGCAGTCTCTGGAATAATTACAGTGCTCTTACCTGCATTGTCATTGTCATATTCTTGGTCTAGTAAAGATTATGAAGTAAGTAAATTAAAAAAATGGTTTTGTAGTTTTATTCCTGTACTTATATCTGGTGACCTCTGCTCAGTGCACTCTGTAGATTTTAATGTTAGGACTAAATAGTCTCTCTTTTACTGAGAATGCCCTGAATCTTTTTCTAAGGTTATCTTGAAGCAAGTAATTTAAATTTAGATTTTTAAATGAGATACTAAATTAACAGAAATTATCTCCTATGCTGAGTAGTTACAATATTGAATGAATATCTGTGTTGGTGTTAGAAAACTCACAGATATGCTTAAATAATAACCTGGCCAGAGTTGCAGGTCACTCATGATGTGATATGGCATGCGATAGTGTTAGGACGTTCAAGACCTGATTTGGAATTTGTTTCCAAGTTGTTGGTGTGCTGAAACTTGAATCTAATGACTGCTTAGATGCTACGTCAGGCTCACCTGACGCTTTGTGTGTGCCAACCAGTTCTCGAAACTGTAACTGCGTTTCACAGCTTTATTGCATTAGGCACTGTAACAACTCTAAGAAACCATAAAACCTGAAGATGGAAGGATTGGAAGGGCACTTATGCCAGCAGTGTAACAGGTTTTATGCCCACTTAGTCTTGTGCAATTTGTTGAAGTGCCAGGTTGTAAATGAAACTAATTCCCAGTTCTGAGAAAGACTGACTGAACCAGCATGTCAAAACTTACTCAGAAAATAGATAGATTTTTGCATTCCACCTGAATGCTTCTACAGGTATTTCTATTGTTTCAGAGGAGCATGGAAGCCTCTGAGCATGCTAACCTCAGGCCCAACCAACCATCTTTTAGGCGAAACCAGATTTCGACAGAGCATTTTCTATTATCGTAATTCCACCCACATCAGCTTGCTTAGCCCATTATATCCACAGGCAGAAAACAAGGTCCTTTTCTGTGTTCTTTATTCCCTCAGTTAGTGTAGAGAATTAGATTTTTCTCTTTAATGAACCCTGTAGCATGACCCCTGCTCAGATGCCAGCAGGAGGTAGTGGAGATGGTGAATTTACATCCCAGTTGAATCTGGGAATGGCCATCAGGAAGTTGAGAAGGCACAGCACCTCCTGCTAGGAGCACAGCCCATCACGGAAACTTCAAACTTTGTTCTGCGTGAACATAATAGACTCTCTGTCGTTGTTGACAATAAACTTGTCTGATGGATTTTCAGGAATAATTAGAACTGGTGAACTGCTTTGGTAAGAGGAAATTCTCATGCTTTAAATCTCATGCGCTACCTACCTTTTAGTTTGAATATATTGCATGTTTTTTAGAAGGTGAAGCAAAACTATCCTGTCAGTGGAGGGTCTCTTAATTAGAGGAAAGCAAAGTGGGCATTCTTCTCGACAGTCACTGGCAAGATTGGATCTGTTCCCAGCTTACAAGCAGGTTGATATGTGCCTGGCAGTGAGCCCTGTGTCTGCAAGCATTATTACTTCAGCACAGGGATGTTTTGATGGATTTTTTTATTCCACTGCTTGGATATAGCTTTATCAATATAAATATATGTATTAATTATAGTAATTTAAATCTGGATAACTACATGCTGTCTGTGTAGACATGATTGTCAGAATGTTTTCAGTGCGTGGTAATATATATATAATATATATAGTTATTTGGAAATGGGTATACTATTCATTATGAAAACTTATATTTTGAATCTTCAGAATTTATTAACAAGTTTGGTACACAGTACTTGCTTGGGATCTAGTTTGATGAAACAAAGACAAGTCAAAACTAGATAGAAAATGCAAAATGTTAGTGATTTGTCTTTGTAAGCATAGAGCTTATATTTTACTGACATAAAACTACCCATTCATCTGAAGCGAGTAACATTTATGGGTATTGTTTTACAAACTGTCTTTTCATCCTTGATTTTGATAGTGCAGAAGAGCTTTTGACTGCATCTAGGCTGAAAATATTTTCTCTCCGTTGTCTTTGAGTACAATTTGTGCCAGATTTTAGTAGCCAGCAAAATAATGGAAAGAGCACGCTATTTTTCCCAAAGTTTCCAAGAAGAATACAATTCAGGGAATACAGAGAGCACAGTACATTCATTAGATAATCAGAATTTTGATAGAGAGATGATGAAATGTCAGAGACAAATAACTTGACAGTGAGAGTCTCTTTAAGAGACCTACAAATTAGTTTGAAAAAGGGAATAATTAAAAAAGTAGTTTCAGATCTAAAACACAATCTCATTTGAGATCTTCTTCATAGCTTTCATGATTTCATTCACCTCTGTAATAGCCACAACAGTCATCACTTTTCTAGGTTAAAAACTTGGTCTGTTCAAAACCTCATAAAGAATGTTTCACACTGTAGTCTGTAATGTTGTTTCCTGGAGTCTTTCTTTCGGGTTATGGTGCCCCAAATCATGTGCACTTCAAGATACAGGTTTCCCATAATTTTAGAGAGTGCTGACTTCATGAATTCTCTTCTGCTCAGTGATGGTGTAGAACCCATCGTTATGTGTGTGTGTTACAGACATTTTACCCCTTAAGAATCAATTCACACGTGGTGTTTGATGCTGATGATATCCTTTGCAATCAGTTTTAGCTTTAATTATGCTCAGAAATTTCTTTTCAGGAAGTTTTAACTCTCTGATCATCTCTTTTCCTATGGTTTATATCTTGAACAGCACAGATCCTTTGGGGATTACATAGATAATTAATTTTAATAAGGTGCTAATCCCTGAAAAAGAACTTTTACTCTGTAACATCTGGGCAGCAGAGGTCTTTGGTGACAGAGTTTGTTAAAAGCTCATTGAAATGCCAAGTTGGATGCCAGATCAGCTGCATGTGTACATGTCAAGATCCCTTCAGAGGATCCTGGCAAACCTATGACACTGGCAGTTACTGGTTTATAGGACATATGTAGGAGGGGACCCCTGGAGGTCTCTAATCCCACCTCTTGCATAAAGTTCATGTGCTCATGAGCCTTTTGTCCAGATGAGTGTTTTGTATCTCCAAGGATGGAGACTGCACGAATTCTCTGGGCACCTGTTCCAGTGTTTGATCAACGTCCGAGTAAATAATCTTTACCTTAAATCTAAAAATTTCATGTCTCACAGCTTGTCAGCTGCCACAGAAAGCAGTGGTAGGTTATCCTATCCCTGCTTTCCTCTGAGAAGAGTCTGGTTTGGTGTCTGTGTGCTCCACTGCTAGGAGGTTGCAGGGGGCAATCAGATCTCCCCTCATGCTTCTTATCCCAAGGCTCATAAGACCCAGTCCCTTGGACTTTGTGTACGTCCTGTATTCCAGCTCCCAACCAGTCTGGGGACTCTCCAGTAGATGAATGTGGTCCAGTGTGTCCATATCTCTTCTGTTGTGGGGATCCCAGAACTCAGCATGGAGTTGTTTCACACGGACTGAGGGACAGGTGACCTCCCTGGCTGTGCTGGATGCATGTATGCTCATAAGTACCAGTGAACTGTCATCCTTCTTGTGGCAAGGGCACACCACTGAGTCATGTGAGCACATTAAACATGTTTTCCCCTTTGCAAGGTCTTTGTTGGCTCCCTTGATGTTTCCATATTTAACTGCGTGCCTCTATTAATAGCGCAACCCTTGTGCCACTCTGCAGACCTATTTACTGAAGAGCGTTAGCACATTTGCCCTGTTTTTGTTGTCTTGAACCAAGACTGTTTAAGCATTCATTAAACACCAGCAGTGTGTGTGCTCAGCAGTTTGCTTGGATGAATTCCACCTGGTCCTGGTAACTTGTTTTTATTCATTAACCAGTTCGTTTGAAATATTTTCTCTGGAGTCTTTGATGTGACACAGTTCTCATACTTTCCTCAGAAGATTATTTTGGAAGTGATCTTTAAGTGCTTCTGTAGTGAATGCTGATGCAAGGAATGCATTCAGCTTTTCTGCTGTGCCTTTGTCTTTCTTGAATGTTTTCCTCACACCTTCACCATCTCCTATTGCTACAGGCACTAGCACACTTTATGCTTTTGCTGTATTTGAAAAAATATAAAATATAATACTCCTTTTTTAATAAATATATTTTTTCTCTTAGCTTCCGCTATTTCACTGATCCTACTAAGACTTTTATTGCATGTGGATGCTCATATTTGATTTTAGGACTTGTTTTTTATTCAATGGTTTTATACTTGAGAGTGATGCACAATCTAACTTCTGTGGGTTTCTGTGTGTTGTGCATAGAGATCATAAGCTTTATTGCACTTTGTATGGGAGTACCATATTGTGGATCAAAGTTTGCTTCTGTTAAAAATACTTAACAGCTTTTATAGATAGATGTGCTTTGTAATCCTCAGCTTTGGTGAACATGCTTTACCTCAAGCATGGAAATTGTGCTGTCTTTGCAGTCTGTATTCCCAGTTACCGTATTAATACATCTCCAGGATTTAATGTCTTATTTTACAGTGAAGACACATAGATGGAAAATGTTCTTGCTAATTACTTCTTAGGCAATGCTTTGGTATTCTCAAAGTAACTATAAAATACTGTATAGCCTGTGCTTATTTTACTGAGGGAGTCAGTGGAGACACATTGTTCTACTCTGTCTCTTAAAACATTTCAGGTGTCACAGAATATTAAAAATATTCAAGGCCCCAGGTCTGTGCATTTTTCCCCCTCTATATAATGGTATATTTTATTATTAAGAGGAAAATAATAAAGTGCTTTGTGTACTCACCCTTAAGGCTCTGGAAGCTTTGGGCTGTCGAAATACCAGTTGGCATTTCCAGAATTTCAAGTAGTTTTCCACATATATTGAAGTAAGCTGTGCATTGTCTGCTGCACTGAAAACATCTCTGAGCATCTGAAATATTTATTTCAGTAATTGTTTG
The DNA here is from genome assembly GCA_013396775.1 of Cephalopterus ornatus. Taxonomy (NCBI): domain Eukaryota; kingdom Metazoa; phylum Chordata; class Aves; order Passeriformes; family Cotingidae; genus Cephalopterus; species Cephalopterus ornatus. The sequence goes on from VZRE01004037.1 coordinate 138,483, forward strand.
TGGATTCAGAACCTTCATGGTTTTTGCACAGAGCTACCTAAAATATAAGATTATAAATAATTCTACATAGTGTCTTATCTTCTTCCTGTGACTATGTACTCCATCTCATGTGCTGGAATGAAGCAACATGAGCAGTTTGATAAAACACGAGGTGGATTCGCAATTATAATCTATTTGTAATGTGTACCTCCTGTAAAGCTTGTTAGGAAATGCCGATCTGCGTGTGTGAAACCTACACAAAGAAAAGAGTGCATGTAGGTAGGTACTTGTGAGAAGTAATTCCATGTGAGAGAATTCTCAATCTGCACAATCACCATATGAGTGCAGTTTTGTATAGAACAGAATACCTGTGTTCTAGGGAAAATCTGTATGGGGATTTCTTATGTGCTCTTGGAAGACAGATAAACCCAGTCACTCTGAAAAACTAAAAAAAAAAAAAAAAAAAAAAAAAAAAAAAAGTATATTTCCAGTAGTTTTGGAATTGCTTGCTGAAACCTATTGCCTTGTAAATTTTTGCCTTAAGTTGATTGACTTCACTGTCTAAACATGAACCTCTTCATAATAACACTATATGTTTGGGACAAATATGGAATCTCTGCTTGTGTATTCAGAGTGCCTTTAGAGGCGTGAGTTCATAGTAGTAGCATGAAATTTAAGGCAGTTACTGCACTGCTAATTTTCATGTACTTTGCAGAAAGTTACAATCTTTGAGACCTTTGAGCTTTGCAATACTTGGTCACAACTGGCCACTTTGTTCTAAAGTTTACTGTGAAGGAGTTGCTTTGTTTGTTTGTTTGTTTTTTTCCCAAGCCATGATAACCCCTGTGTTCAGTTTTACTTATTAAGCATTATATGAATCACCATTATGCAAATAAGACATGACAAAAGTCAGTAGTGCCAGCTTTAAATCCTTACCTCTGTATTGCCCCAATTAGAGAAAAAAAAGCTTGTAAAAACCAATAAAGAATTCAATGTAAGTTATTTTTAATAGCAAGAGCTGCATTTCATTTAGTGCTCATGTTTTCATCTGTGTTTCATTTGCCTAACTGGCTTTTCATTTGCTTTGTAAGCAAAAAATGCAATAAAAATGATGTTAAAACTCACATTAACTTTAAAAAAAAAGAATAACCGTAAGATCACTTGCATGAATGAGGACATGTCCTGCCTTTAAATATCCATCATTATAAGTATTGATAAAAATAGGAGAATATGGGCTAAAAGGGAAAAAGAAATTTCTGTCAAAAATGCAAGACAGAAAGTGGTTTGTGTGTCCTAAGTCTATTTGTAATGGTAAAAAAATTAAACTGAGTTTTATTCTTTAAAATTCTCAGATGCAGATCGACATTGTGAACTTGCTGGAAATCCTCTGAAGATTAAAAGCACCAGAAAACCCCTGTCATGTATCATTGGGTATTTAGGTGCGTATCTGCCTCCAGAGAATAATGAACCAAATCAACATTCAGTGTGTACTGATGCTTTATAATCTATAAAGATTACAAAAAGAGGGATTTATTCTTTGAGTAACAAGAAAAAGCTGTGAAGTTAATAAATTAATGATGGCCCACTATCAGTTTCACAACTGCATGATTGAACTTGCAGGATGTAGGCAGAAGTTCTTCTGATACTGGTTTAAAGTATCAGAGTGAAATCTGATCTAATTTGGCATGGAAAAATAGTCTGGTAGTCTAAATGAAAAAAGTAACTGCTCAGAGGGGAGATATTTAGTATGCTCAGTGCTGCTCTACTGTGCCCCTTGAATCCAATTTCAGTACTATATATTTAAAAGAAGGGCACCTCAGTCACACCAAGACACCAGTCTTGTAATCCGATGACCTAAGTTCAAAAGGTGCAATGAGATCTGTACTAAGATCACAGCCAAGAGAACAATAAACCCTTGAGTTCATTAAGGGAAATGGAGAGGAAAAATTCTAGTAATAGTGATTCCTTGCTAAAACAAGTGAAAATCATTCTCTTTTCAAGGAACTATCACTGACTATTAAATATTTACGCAGTCATATAAGAATTGTGATAACCCAGAGGCTGTTAATACTCAAATGAGTATAGAAATCAAACCATTGATCAGAGAAGCAGCGAATAATTCTGCTGTGTGTTAATCCCATTCTACAGAAGTGAAGCTGAGTATAGAGCTCAGTCTAGATGTTTTGCTCAAAATTCAATCAACAAGAATTTTTTTGTACTAGAACGAAATAAACAGTTATTGCCTTACTGAAACAGAAATCGACTATTAATGTAGTTACATCTGCTCTTCCAGAACATCAATTTTATCGAAATCCTAACTTCAGAAAACTGTATAATGAAGAATTAATGCCACTGTCACTGAATTTTGATTCCTCCTGCCCTGGAGTTTAAGAAAATAGTGATAATTTCCCACAGGCTCTGTGTGTTACCTATGCTGAAAGGACTGCTTTGGTTGACTTGGGGGAGCTGTGGTTGTAAGGGAGGAAGCCGGACAGGAGATGGCTCATCCAGTTGACCTGTCTGCGCAGTGAAAAGAAGAAATGGTAACATGGGTAAACTTAGAAGACACTGCATGTTTTTAATGCTCTGTTATTTAGTCGTTGAGGGAGCATAAGGCTGTAGGTTTAATGGGAGTAAATGGATGAACAGTGTCAGACAGCATTTTGTGTACTGAGGTGAATGTGCGGTAGAAGATTAACAGTGCTAAAATGTACCAGGTATCTGTAGAGTCTGCTTAGCCTTTGACTGTATGGGAAGTGAAGGTATCCCACTGCAGTTGAAGGCAAGTAATGTATTGCAGGGATATGAAATGTACCCAGTGCAGTTGAATACGTGCATCTGAATTAGCTCTATAAGGATGAGTAGAAGATGGCTTTTTGTTTGCCATTTAGCTTGGTGGGTGCTTTTTGTTTTGGTTTTTTTTTGTGGGTTTTGTTTTTTTGTTTTGGTATTTGTGTGTTTTTGTTTCATTTTTGTTTTTTGTTTTTTTTTTTTCCTTTTTTTTAGTTTGTGGTGTTTTTGTGTTTATTTGGGATTTTTGCATGTTTCAGCAAATGAGTAATGTTTGAATTATTTTTCTCATAAAAATTAGTATTAAATATCATGTCATACTTTATGCAGGAGGCATTTGTTTTCTTTTTACAATTCCTCCCATGCCATTCCCACAGGCATTTATTGGCATACATCTAACTGTGTGTCTCAGGGCATTACTGTTTTCAACCTTTCTGGTAGTGCAGAGAGGATTTCAGTGCCCTGCACATCCTGGTTCATCATTTACCTTTATCCCTGTTCTGCTTCTTGGCTGCCAGTTCCACAGGTGAGGCAGATTAAGCATTAAAATTAGGCCCTGTCCTCCCCAGAGCTAGGGCTAATCCCCTCTAATCCCTTCAGTCATCACTGTGCTTACTAAAACAAAGCCCCTAAGGTGAACCCCTGTCTAATTAAATGTCCTTTGTTACCTCTTAGTTATCAGGAAACCAGGCTACCATTTCCAGCTGGGATACATGTTGAGGAGATGAGATGAGAGGTGCAGATGCTTAAGCACCTCTGGAATCCAGGATGCTTATTTAAGTGACTCAGTAGGGGACTTCAACTTCTCTTTGTTTGCTTTGGGGGTTTTATTTTTTTTAGTCTACTGACATGAGTGGAAATGGGAGAACCCTTTAGTGTTGTTATTCACTTGTTTGAGGCTGCAATCTGCTAATCTGGTCCTCTAAGATGGTTTCCTAATACATTGTTGAAATGTTGTTTCTTACTCCTGTCTTATTTTTATTTAAGGATGTGGCGAACGGATTATTTGTTGTGTGGGTAAAGGTAATTTGCATGCTATAGTCATTTCTCTTGAGTTAGCAAAAGGTGCAGGTAGTTAGAAGATTTTCAGTGAATTACTAGGCAATAGAAAAGGGATAAGAGCAGCAGGAATTAAAAGATTGATAATTACTATTATTCCATAATGCAATTGTGCAGTGGGATAATATAATTCAGGTGAAACCACTGAAATGCCTCATTACCCCTCTCAGGTGTGATGAAACACCTGGTTAGAAAGTGTTGATCTAAGGCATGAAAATATTTGAAACAAGTCTATATGTAGAGGAGGAGTGAGTGTGAGGTGTAAAGACCCCAAAGGAAGGATTCAGTCCATTGGGAAGTGTCCTGGTTGTTTAATTAAGCTCCTTTTGGGAACTTCAGTGTAGAGCTTATTCTTGCTACCTTCCTCTACTGCAGAAAGAGAAGAGACAGCCTTTGTGGTAAACTAATAGAGGATTAGTGACTGCTGAACTAAGAAGAGTCGAAGGAAGGAAATGCTTCCTTACTCAACTGTTTGCTCACCCTGAAAATATAAAAAATATAAAAATGCAACTCCTATATGCTGTAGAAGAGCATGAGCTTTAGTTCTCATATCTTGACACAGCTGCTTGGAATTATTGTGGCTGCTGCTGGAACTCTTTGACAAATGAAATTATATTTTAATGGTGTTAGCCCTGAAAATTTACCGTTTCCTTCAGAAAAATTGGAAAAGATTGCCAAATGAACATTTTAGAATCCAAATTCCAACCATCTATAGCAAATGGCCCAAGTGTTTCTATTTCAGTTTAAAGTTTTGCCTGTTCATACCATTAAGCACATCTCAGTTCCCATTCTAGTAAAAAAGCAAAATACAAGATGCTTGTTCCTTACAGCAAGAAAAATGGGACATGTTAGAAATCTGCGGGATGCTTGGTGTTCCTAAACTTTTTTGTATGAAAAGCAGATGAATACTGCAGTGAATGTCAGTAAGAAGCTTTCATCTAATTAAGTGGTGAGAAATTTGGTGACACTAAACTAGACTTTAGCTGCACACCCAAGTCTACAGGGATTTGCCCTGAAGAGATTACCTGTACCCTCTCTCTCTACTTGCCTGTGCATTACCCTGCTCTGTGTTTCTTATCTGACCCTCCTGAAGCTTCTTGTTATGAGGGCGTTCATGCTTTGAGAGTGTGCTTGCAAGCTTAAGCCAAACCAATGGTGAACAATTAAGCAAAGTCTTTTTGAGTGTGGAAATTGTCGGCATTGTCCCCTCCTGGCGTGCTGTTCCCAGTACAGCCTGACCAAGTCACAGTAGCCATCCTATTCCTTTCCGCTCGTTTGGATACTGATGAAACTGTTGGGCCTTCCCACCTTTATGTGTCTACCTTTTAAAAGTTATCACGACTTCTCGTGGCTCACCCCCAGCCTCCCCTGCAGCCATGGCCAGTTGCCTGTGGGATGGGCAGGCTGGGTACGTGCCAGCTGCCCATGAGGGCTTGCCATGAGAGCAAGAGCATGAGGTGGGGCAGGCAAGTGCTTGGACGTCAGGCTTCCTTCAGAAATGCCAAGGAGGAAAAATATGCTATTGCGATGGACTTTGACTTTATGCAATGGCTCCTCTTCCTCCGGAATGATAGCTGTGAATGGCAGAGGCTGGAGAGCCTTCTTGGATATCTGGCCATACTGTAGATTTTGCTTATTCCTAGCTTCTGTGCTTTTTGCATACGGAAAAGCAGAAAGAAGCACTCTTCAGGAGTTGTAAACCTGGGCTGCATATGAGAAAGTACTTTTTTTTTTTTGTCTTCTGATCTTAGTCCCCTTGAGCAGCTGACTCTCCTGATCTGTGTTCCAGCCCCTCTGCCCTCACCTCTCAGCCCAGAGGTCAGACAGAGGTGTCTTCTGCTGCGCGGGGACATCAAGTGGCTGGTGTAATTGGGCTGTGAGTAAGCCCAAGTGCTGGCAGCTGCTGCCCTGTGGCTGTGTCAGAAGGACAGGACCTGCCCTCAGGCATCTGACTTCACACACAAATTTGGTTGGGTCTGCCCAAGGTTGTGCACAGTGGTGGCATTTTGAACCCAAATGTGTGATGGGAATAAGTTAGTTGGTTCAGCAAATTCCTAATGAAGAACAAGCGGACTTGACCGAGGCTTCTTTTTGCCACTTTTATCTGGCAGATAACTGAGAAATTTCCATACAGCTGTATCAGCTCTTGGCAAACACAGCAGCTGCCACCCTGAAGTGTGCTGGCCAGATGCACTTTGCTGCCTCTTACCCTCTTTATTCCTCCTTCTCCTGCTGTATGAAACATATTAGGATGTTTGAAGCTCCCCAGTAATGACTGTATTGGAGTGTTCCTGTAGCAGTTTTGGGGTAGTTTGAGCTGCAGAGCCCTACAGTGGCTGGCCCTCTGACTCTCCTGCACCTTGTGACTCCTGTGTGGGAAGATCCCTTAAAGCTTGTTATTGTGAGAGAAAATACTGAATAGCTTGAGGTGGTTTTGCTATAGTAAAATGCTTTTATTTCCTTGCTAAAAAAATCTGTAGGCGTGTAGCTTCAATACAAACCTCAAAAGGGTAAGAAAATATAAACATAGACCTGATTCAGATGGTTTTATGTTTATTATCTCTTCAACCTCTCAAATCCTTATACATCTACACGATAATATTGAACTTGGGTAATCTAAAGGGATATAGGTTTTTCTTACTTGGAGGACCTGGGAGTATGAAGACTTATGTTTGAAGTGTTGTTCGAGGTCCTGTAAACACACAAGTGCAGAAGACAATTTCTTTCCTTTCACTGAAAATCAAAAGTAAATTTAATATGTGAAATAACTGGTTTTCTTTATTTTAAAATCAACTACATATAATTTCTCTCTCTCTTTTTTTTTTTCTCAGAGATACATCCTGCTGTGAAACCAAATGTAATCAGGTCAACACCAAGCCTTCAAAGCCCAAGTGCAAAACGATTGCTTGCACCCTCCAATCACTCTTCATTAAGTATTTTGGGAAAAAGAAACTACAGCCATCATAATGGTCTTGATGGTATGTGAAGGAATATAAGAGAAATACTCTGTAAGTCTCTGAATTGCAAAACTTTCTGTGAACCTGCGATGACATTAAGTAAGAGGGTACAGAGTTAAAAAATGTAAGTTATGGATAGCATGCTTATCGCATTGATGCAATGAATGGTGGTGCTTATTCATCAAACAAGGATATATTAATGCCCTCTCTTACAAAAGCTCCATTTACCATTTTTCTTACTAATCTTGATTTAAAAAAAAAAGGACAAGAAAAGAATAAAACAAATTTGATGAAGGCAGAGATGCAGTATGTTTTATTTCGATGACTCCACCATTTCCCTTGGCATCCTGTTCCAGTGCTTGACAACCCTTTCAGAGAAGAAATTTTCCCTAATATCCAACCTAAACCTCCCCTGACATAACTTCAGGCCATTTTCTCTTGTCTCATCGCTTGTTAGTTGGGACCTCCATCTTGCTACTACCTGCCCATTTCCAATTCAGAGAAGACTGTAGCTATAAGATCAAGGTAAAAATTATTATGATTAAGTCCCTCCTTACATCCCTGTCAAGGGGCATGCTTGGAAGTCTGTAAATTTTTTTTTCTACTTAGTTCTGTTCAAAGTAAAGAGTGTATAAAACCAGTCATTAGTCACACTGATTAGTTTGTATCAAGCAGTCAGCTATCTGTGTTAAGGCAATTTGCAAAAAATAACATCTAATTTGAAAAATCAGTATTGAGAATTGTAATTCATTGCTTTAGGAGATACCTATTTCTGCCTTATCTATTTTCCATGAAAACATAACATACCAGAAAGCTTATATCCTCAATAACTGAAATATGTATTATTTTAGTGCAAAAAGGACTATTTTAGTACTATTTTAGTACTTGGAAATGGCTATTTTGGTTCTTATCCTTGCCTATTTCTTTACTTAAAGATGGTGAAGTGTAAAATGCAACGAAAAAGCAACAAACCCATAGTAATGATACTCAACACCACAGGTCCTCTGTTCTTTTTGACTTAAAAATTTTTACCTTTAATATTTACCATTTATCTACTCCTGTGGTTCTTGGTAAATATATATATATTTGGTTGTAATTTATCCAGCTTCTCCTCAGAACACAGCAAACACTCAGTGACCAGATCAGCTTGGGAAATGGCAGTTTCTGTGTAATTTCCCTGACCAAAGCATGCTATTTGTGCAGTGAAATGTTTTGCCAACCCCCAGAGTTTTTGTGTTACTATAAATATACTAAAAAGCTGTTTTGGTTCCAAAAAACTATATTGATTGCTTCAGGGTTTGTTGCATTGTATCAACTAATGGTATCCAGAAAGCCTGTTATGGAGATGATGACAGATTCTGTCTTTCAATGCATGCTTTGATGAAATGATCTAAAAAAAGGAGCACAGGAGACTTCTATATTGTCTCATTTCTTGCTATTTTCGTAGTGTTATTGACATGTCTGCATGTTCAAGTTTACTTTTTTTTCCATCAGTATTAGGAATTTGTTGTAAGGAAGCCGTATAAACAAGTTTACTTAAGATATACAATAATTTATAGCGTTCAAGTAAATGTTGTTTAAGGTTGTGCAAATGTATATTTAGATTAGCATAATTTAAGTCAGTCTTACTGCCTAGGTGAATAATATATTTTGACAGAATTTGTTATTAAGCAAATTAATAATTATTGGTTTAGAATATGGCAGTGCATTATGGAAATGGCACTTCTTTATGCCTCCGTGGGGAGGTGGGTGAAGATTGAGAAACATCATTAATATTTACCTAAATGCTTTTAAGAATAATAAACAAGAATATGATTAGCATTTCTTATAGGAATCTTACCTTGGCTTGAGTTTTGCTTTTAGCCGATGCAGCACAAAATTCTGTGGTGAGAAGTCAGGAATTTCTGACCACTAGTGCTTATCAAGAATGGAGTTCATTTTATCTCCTCATAAATGGGGGTGTTGTGCCCTGATATCCTGCTGTTGAGTGTCAGTCATGAGAGATGTAGTTGTATGCATGAACCCTTGTGTAAGTCATGGGCATAAGTGCTGTGTATATATATGTATGTGTGTGTGTGTATGTAGCTAGATAGAGGATTTTGTAGATTTTTGTCCCTTATTGTAGGAGGAAGATTTTTGCTGGATGGTATTAGAAAAGTGTTTTTCGTTTTGTTTTCAAACAGCATCAAATCTTGCATTCTGTAGGATGTAGTGAAAAATGCCATAAAGTGGGTTTTTTGGCATGTTTTTATTTGTTTTGGTTTTGGGGGGGGGTTTGTTTGTTTGGATGGTTTGGGGTTTTTTTGTTTGGTTTGGGTTTTTTTTGTTGTTTTTTTTTCTGTTCTGGAAAAAACAAGTCACAGTACTTCTGAAAATTTTTGTGTAATAAGCTGGTGCTTTTAACTACTCTGAGGTGCAGTATTTCAATTGCTGCTGAAATTAAAGCCAGCATAAGATATTTAAGTGGCTCTCTGCATTGAAGACAAGCTCTTTCAAATGGGAAAATTCCATCTTCAGAAAATCACGATGCTGCAGAATGTTGCATGTATCCAGTTTTATGACTGGAGTTGATTATGGGAAGATTTAGGTGTGACTATAAAGTGCTTTGTAGATATTTCGAATCTGATCTTTAAATTACAGTGTCTGAAATTATTCTGAGCAATTACTTTCACCCACAGGCTGCTTAACTGTGAGCAGCTGTACGTCCAAGTAGTCAAGTTTCACGTCAGCTTATTGTTTTGGCAGGGTGAGTAATGATAATTTTGCTTATAGTATTTGCAAACATCGGGTAGAGATATTTTACACGAGAATAATCTCTGTCACCTGGCATACATTTCCTAACCTTTACATGCATCAGAACCAGAATATCCACAGGATGTCCAAGATACCAACGTCACTAATGAGGTACAGAAATCAGCCTGTGCCTGTTGATACCAATTGCGTAATTTGTGGGCAGAAATAAGAGAACTGATCATTCATAGCTGAAGAGAGTTGAATCATCAGTCCTGATTGTCCTCTCTTCCCTGCCTGGACCTTTATTGCTGTATTTCAGGCTGAGATGTCCTGATCCCTTCACAAGGATTCTTTCAACAGTCAAATTTCTGTTCCTGCGTATACTGAAGTGTGCAGCAGATACGTGAAGTTTCTAGGAATGAAGCAACAATTTTGGGGTCTGTTCTTCTAGGATCCCACATATATCTGGCCCAGAAAGATGAGGTGACTGGCAACTGGCTCAGGGAGAAAGACCTTATAGAAATACACCTTCTCTCTTAGATGCTTTTTTGGTCAATCCTTCTCTCTCTGCTTATGACTGATAGTATTGGCTATTCAGGAGATAAGCAAGGAAGAAAGGCTTATTCTTCAATCCTATTTTGCCTATTTAAGACTGTCCTTTGACAAACAAATAAAAATGTAAGCATCCTAACTGACAAGCAGGGAGACTGGAGCCTTTCCTGCCCTAAATTTTCTTGGAGCAGATAAAACAGTTCTAATATGTGCTTCATTGTATGTTCATGTAACTCTATGTGAAAAGACATTACAGGGAAGGAGTTTTCACTGTACAATGGATTTTTTTCAGCACTGTTGTTTTTTCTCAAAGGTGTCTGGTTGTTTTTATCACAATACTACTTTTCAATAGAGATAGAGATGTTTGGCTGTGGTGGCAGGCTATAAGCATGGATTGCATACCAAAAAACATCTGGCACTTTATTACTTTAAATTTTCTTTTACACATTAATAAACTATAAACCTACCAAAATTGTTATAAACCTCATTTAACATACCAGTGATTTCCAACTGAGAGAGAAGAAATGTGTTGTGATAAACAAGATACTGTGTGAATTCCCTTTTGCCTTTTCTTCCATGCTGAAACACAAAGTATTTTGAATTTTGTATACTCAGTCTTTCCAAAAGTGAGAAACAAAGGTTATACGTTGTTCTACAGTCAATTTTCCCTCTGAAGTTTACTTAGAACATCTGCATTCTAGTTTTGGTCCTTGGTATAGCCAGAAAATATTTTGAAATATTCAGCTACAGATCTCTTAGTCAAATGTGTGTACTGGTATTAATGGAAATGTGAGCGTGGAAAATAGATCTCAGGAAAAGTTGATGTTGTGTTACTCTCATTTACTGGAAAAGCAGAGGACTATGAAAAAGGTGTTTGTGACTCTTAGTTATTTCCCCAAATATATTGCTATTATGCATATATGAAACTGTTAAGAGCCTTGTCCTGCCTTTCTCTACAAAGTCATTAAAACCATCTCTGGCCCTCAAGAGATTGACCTGACAACCTTTTTACCTTTAATTTTTGCAACTTGCACAAGAGTAGCTAATTTCTGTCTATTTTCACTGTCCAGTTGAAAGCAATAATTTTAAATATTTATTAGAAAACTAAAATGCTCTAAAGCTTGCATTACTGTGGTCAGTATATTCACTTGCTTTTGCAGAGGTACAAATGATGAAACTGAGGATAATGAACTAGTGACAACTTCCAGAGCCCAAGTAGTGTGCCTGGAAAATGATACAGGCCTTAATTAACCCAGGGTGTTACTGTTGACATTGTCAATCATTTATAGAACTAAGCTACTGCATCTCATGTTTGCATGTCTCAAGTAATTTTTTTTCCTTATTTAAATTTTTGTATCATAAAATAATGAGTTGATGATTCCCCGCTTCGGTCTTCATTCCTCCAACCTCAGTGATGCAAATGGTATTGTGACTTAACACAAAAAAATAATCACCTAGGACGAAGACATTTTTGTCCAAAAAAATGAAAGAGAAATATCTTTTCCCCCTAAAATTTCTTAAAATTGAGAAAATTATTTATTGTCTCACAACGATAAATGTGTGGTGATCATTTGCGTACAATGAATTCACTTTACAGTTATTTCCCAAATATTTGAGATTCTTTAATTACAAATAAAAGGACAGTCTTCCATTCTGAAGTGTCTGCAGACTGCCCCAACTGCAGAATATTTTTCAGTGGGAGAAGGTAAGCAGTGCAGTGCTTGGGAGGAGCAAAATCATTTCTGCAAACCTATATTTCCTTGAATTTCCTTTGGACAAAACTGTTCCTAAGCATTAGCATACCACTGTATTTTTGATTTTTTAAATATATAGAGAGATTGTTTTTGTTTTGCCAAAGTCAAAGTACAATTTCCATTCAACTGAAATGCTCAGCTTTACTGTATCTTGAGAAATGAAAGTTATTTCCCAGGGTGCGAGTACACTAGGAATTGCATAAGGGACTATTACTAATTTTTTTTTTTTTTGCATTTATTTCCTTTCTTTCAAAAACGGTCTTTGGTTGTGTAAAGCTTCTTTACCTACAGTTGANTCTTTACCTACAGTTGATTCAAAAAAAAAAAAAAAAAGGCACAAAACTAAAATCACATTATCACATTCAGGCTTTAATGCACAGCGCTGAGTGTGCCATAGATCGTTTCTTTTTTGTTGTTCGAAGGAAATGAATGCTTATGAAAAGATTAGGGTATTGTATCCCTGATTTCACCAGTGCAACATTTGCTTCTGATAACACTGATGACAGCAGGGATTAGAAAGAGCGAGATGTGTGGGATGGCAGATGGAGGAAAGGGCACTTCATGGTGAACTGCCCCATTTCTGCTGTTGAATCGGTGTTTCTTTTTTTAATATACAGGTCATGTGTAGATGTGAAACTACTGGAACATTGGCTTTTCTAATTGACAGAATAAATCAGCCTTTAGAACAGCAAACGATAACACTGTAATTAAGTTAGCATTTAAAACACAATGCAGATAGCCAGAACTTGATTCCTGGAATCACTGCTTTCCCCTAGTATTATTTTAAAGAATTAGAGTTGCAGAAAGAGAATCCTGTCTGTTGGGTAACAGGATTAGCAGCATATTACCTCATGAATTACATGTTCTGGATTCAAGATCTGGAGTTCATACTCGAGCTTCTGTGTATGATTACTGTCAAGTAGCTTGATTATTTTTTGTAAGCTGCGATTGCAGAGCAATAGTTCTTAACAATTTTAGTACATAATGCAATAGGGGAGGCACCTTCAGAAAGTGCTTAGGCAGTGGAACTGGAAAGTTCCTGTGTCTGGGGAAAATGTTTTGTGATAATTTTGTACGCTTTTTCTTTTTTTCATCTGTATATTGTTTCTCCAGTGTTTAAAATTTCTCTCTTGGCAGAATAAGGGTCTTCCTCAAGCTCATTCTTAGTATGATTATAAGACATATATATGTGTGTTTTTATTTATTGTTAATAATGCTTTTGAAGTAAAAATGTAACTTATTCCATTGCTACAGGCTAGTAGGGAAAAAATATTTGTGTTTGGTTACTTAAAACATTCATCCCCCAAATGGAGAAGAAATAAGAAAGCAATCTTCCTTCCTCAGCTTATTTCCTGAGGTAGTCCATCCTCGGTGAAAAGAACCTTTAAAGTCTTTATGCACCATGATAAGCTGAGATGTTACTAGGATTAAACAGCATTGCTATTGCCAATCTGCCTTTATTTTCCACGTGTAAAATTACATTATCTTCAAGCCTATTTATTCTGGAAGGTTTAGAAGTAGGACTCCTTTTACCCATTAGTATTGTTGATGACCCCATTAATATAAAAGAGAAAGAGAATTATCAGATAACTGAGTTTTCTATCAGCAGAAATAAAGAATAGCACATACACAAATAACACATGAACAACTGGAAAAGGACTGGAGTGACATTAAGTATGTGGGTTCTGTCCTGGCTTGAAGAACTGTTAAGGGAATAAAAAATAACACGTTTCGGGGGAATAATATGTACACTTGAAATTATTCTGTAGCTGACACCATCGTTTAGCAGTGTACTTTTTCTGATTTAGCCTTAAATAGTTTCACAGTGGGAAATGTTATGGTCTCATAGTGCCTGTAAACTGGGAGAAATACTTGATTGATCAGAATGGTTGGTAAAGCACGTTTTAATGTGAATAAATTTCTTCTACAACTTACTCATTTCTATTTGAGTTCAAATAAATGTGTTGTAGAACGAGCATGGAAACATCTTAAGGAGTTTCAGCCGTTGGTGCAGCAGTTTCTCCACAGTAATGCACTTACAAACATCTTGTCAGCACTGAAGTTGCATTTACTGTGAATCACTCACATCACATCACCAAAAGCCCTGCTTAGTGGTGATGATGATGTCTGGCCATTTCTGTTTAAAGTGGAGCAATCCACTTCACTGTCCATAAGGTGAGAATCGTTCTGTATCCTGGAGTTCCCTTTCTACTGAAGCGGTGCAAGTACAGATCATTGTTTTGCACAGAATCATTTTCTGTAAGAACTCATTTATAAACCAGATGTCCACGGGTGCCAGTTTCACTGACGTTCAAACCCGATTATTTAAATTCCCTAAGGCATTCTGAAACTTGGCAGGTAAAACTGAAAATCCAAAGTTTTGTTTTCTGTTCTGTTGAACACCAAGATATTTGTGGTTTTTAAATAAACCCTGATGCCTTTAAGCTGCATTGGAGTTTGCACTGGGGTGCAGACCTTTTGTAAAGGTTTCAGATGCTGCGTGACTGCCTTTTTAAGCAAGGGCTTGCTTTCTTAGCTGCCTTAATTAAAAGTTTTCCACAGAATTGCCTGGTGTGTGTTCTTGCATAATGTTTTTCAGAACCCTGCCAAATCAGGGTGTAATTATTTTCGGGAAGAAATCAGTATCTCCTCAATTCTAAATTCTGAATGTTTGTGTATCAGAATATATAAGAGTTTAATTTGTATAACAATGGCACCTTAATTAGTAGTCTCTGCTAGACCCTAGAATTTTTTTACCATGTCTACTTAGTAAATAGTTCTTTCCCTACCTTTTTATTTATGGATATACTCAGGTCTTTGATGTTTGGCAACTTAGATGATATTTCAGTATTTACAGCAAGAAAAATATATGCAAAATACAGAGAATGATTTTTATTATATGATATAACACAGGGATATTTACAAATATAACAGATCCTTCTTCACTTCTGGGTTTTGTTAATAGGTTATCAATATGGTAATATCCTGAAGTTAAGGGCTGCTGGCATTGCATTAGCTGTGTCTGTCAGGTTTTCTTCAAAAATACACTGTTTAACAACTTCCGGGTACATTCAGCTGCTCCTCAGTTCATTTTAGGGAGATACTCTCTCACTCAGTTGTCTGTGGAACTGAGAGGGTATCTGAGTATTTTGGGGCAATCATGGCTAAGCATAATTTTTATAGATTTGGCCTAGAAAGCTATGCCAAAAGTATGGCACCTCTGAGTAAGAGGGAAGGTTTTATTATTAGTATCTGGATATAAAAAGTGTGGATTTTTGTTTGTTCGCTGTGATCATTCTGGGGCTGACTGAAAGTGCTGTGTAATGTATTTCTTCTATATTTCAAGAGAGAAGCAGCCTCTTTTTGTTTAACCTGATAATTCTGCATAAGTTGAGGATTCTTCAGGAAATGCAGCTGTGCTTTTGGAGATAGATTGGTTGGGGGTTTTTTTCTGGGTATTTAGGCTTGTAAATGGAATGAATCTTTGTCTCAAGAGTTTTTCAGTGGTTATACCTCCATGAATGCAGTCTCTGGGTTTTCTCAGGAGTGGTCAGGTCCTGAAATATTATTTTACTGGTGTGTCAAAAAATAAGTAAAGTTGTAGTAAGAAAAATAACTTTACTGTGATGATAAAAACTTAGCAGATTATAGAGTTCTTCACTCTACTGAGATCTTCTCTTACTTTATAAGAATATAAAATATATTCAGGTGTCAGGAAACAATAGACTGTCACAGGATTTTGTTTTTCGTACCAGTTTAAAAATTGTCTGTAAGACTGATGACCTAAATGTATTTTTATATACAATAATTTTTTGAGTGGAAAAAGAGAGGAAAAGAACACTGGTAGAGGAGTTCAGAACTAAAATATTGCTGGCTTTAGATAGGTATTCACATTACAGCACCTTTATCAATGTAATATTAGTGATATATATTTTTTTTAATTAGAGTTGATTGAGGAGGAAGACTTGTACAAATGTAAATATAAACTAGATACAGGAATTTATGTTGAATATTGGAGTTTCTAAATAGTTTGAGATTATTAAAATGGCTTATCTTTGTTTCTATCAGTGATTTAATGATATCTTCAGACTGGTTAAGATGACTCCTCAAAATGAAAGAGAAATGTCTGTTTGAGAGTGTAATTACCATTTTTTTTCCCAGAAAAAGATGTGCAGCTGTTCTTTCTCACGTCCTTTTAATCTCTTCAATACTATTTTTAACAATAAAAAAATCCCTGGAGAATTCTTGGTCTAAGTGATGCCAGTTGGAACTCTGTAAGACTGGCAATTTGAAACCAAGGCGAGAATAACAAACCCATTGTAATTTTTGTACATTTATCTCACTTGCAGGACTGAGACTCTGCTGATTTAATTCATGCAGAATTGTGTACATTTTGTGCAGAACTTAATGTGGTGTTGATAACTATCTCGGCCTTAAGAACTCTGTCTGCTAGAGCCAATAAGATGTCTTACCCAAATTTTTGAGCAAGTCTGCGAGACTGCTAATAGCATCGTGTTACGTCTTATAGATCAGCAGTGAATTATCTTGCAGGTTTTTAAACTGTTTATGAGGACATTTAGTTGCTGAAGTTGCACTGATTTGAAAAAGAGCAATGTTTGTAACATGTAACCTGTAGCATTTTAAAGCCAAAGAGAGATTTCTGTTCTTGGAGAAAGAAAAAAGCAGAAGTAATTTGAGTTAAACAACAGGGTAAAATGTTAGCTATTTGTCTAGTAGAGATTCCTCTGCAATTTATATAAATATAACCATGAGTTCAGTTGACTGACTCCAGATGTATCATATAGGAGACAATAGTTAACATGTTTGGATGTTGCATTTCTGAATATACTTGTCAATTTCAAACTGAGCATCCATCTCAGAATTCTTGTAAAAATGGTTGTCTAGTTTTATAAAACCTTTTCAAATGGCAACAGTAATGGAATTATATGGATACTGTCTGTATTGCTTTCTGCAGAGCTAATCCTCCATGTTAAATGATGCCATATGTTAAAAGCAAAATGAAAAAAACCCGCTTCTTGAAACATGAATTATGAATTAGTTCCATTTTTATATTTTCTTGCAGAAGAGGATAATTAAGCAAAGGGAATGAGTGCAGTTAACAGCATATTATAGTATGCCATATATATTCAGGACCAATGATGATTCTCATGCTCATTTCATGAGAAATCTTTCCAGTCTCTTCATTTTTGATGTGTTCATTGTTGTAGCTGAACAGTGGCATCTTAGCCTTCAGAGTGAGCATCAGAAAATAGGACTTTTATGGATAAAGACAATACCCTAATATGCTGTGGTTCTTTTGTTTTCCAGAATCATCCAGCCATACAACAAGAACAATAATGGTAAGTATAGAGGAGATTATAGGTATTGATCTGTCTATAGTTATGTTTTTCCTTTGAAAATGAAGTGGATTTAGTAGTGTCCCAAGACTTTGGCATGTTTTTCTGAAAGTCCAATATCACTGTACAGATAAAATGAGTCTGTCTTTATTTCACAAGAAATCTTGGGGGAAAAAAAGAGAGGTTGAGTAGCTTTAGAGGTACCAGTGCTGTGAGCTTGAGTAGGTAAAAAATCCAGTTACAATTCTGTGTTATGTGTTTAAGTCATTTTTGATCATGTCAAATTAATGTTGATAAAATCTCTTTTATTCTATGTGTATCACAAGTGTCAGAGCACATTTAAAGTTCAAAACAATAGGTGAGTAATTTCTTGCATCATGTTCCTGGGAGGCCAGTTTCTGACTTTACCTTGAGTTTGATAGTTCAGACAGATAGAGCAGACAGATACACCTTCAGAAATGAGATTACAAAGTTTTGTATATAAAAATGCCATGCACTTAGTGTCTATCTTGGGTTTTTATAGGCTGAGAAATGTTATCGGTCTCTTTCTGTTTCAAACTCCTAAATAAAAGTTAGGTAAGGACTGGACAACAATTCACGTAAAGAAAACCTTTCTCTGGGAATGATTGATGCCTGTCCTGTGGGTGCTTGGGGAGAGAGCTATCTGTTTTTGGAAAAAGACCAGTTTTTGAGACAAGTTTTGGAATATTTAGATAAATCCCAACAAAACATGATGTGAGCTTGTTTGTTTTCATTCCTACAGTTTTTAGGGTGTCCCCTCAAGTTTATTTACCTCTTCTGTATGTACAACATTTGTGGGACATGTAAATTGCCACACAGATTACTTGATTCTACAGGGGACAAAGAGTTAATATAGTTAATTGCCTTTATCATCAATAGTCATTAATAATCCAGTACAAATGGATTATAAATAGGTAAGGACTACAGACCACAAAATTTCAAAATAGTAGAGATGTCTGAAAACAGTGATGTTTCTGTTTTCTACTGGATGGGTTGTAGTCCTTGTTTGTTGTGAATTTGTTTTAGATAGACCCATTTCAAAATTAGATGGCTAGTTATTCAAGTGAATTCCTTTGCTGTAAAATTTTGGAAGGGATTTTTCAATCTTTTTACAATTCTGCATTGGTTTCAGGAAAAGAGTAGAACATTAATGCTGAAGCTGGTGAAACCTTTACTCTCCATTTGCCTTTACTTTCTTTTCCTGTTAATTTTACTATGAAGATTATCTGTCTCTCTTGTCCATTAATGTATCAAAACACTTTTAAAAACTGACCTGAAGGAGTGAAGATATTGCCTATATAAATTTTTCCTCACACCAAAACATCTCCAAACTTTCAGAGATAAGCAAAAGGTTTTTGAATAGCTTGAATTCTCAAGGTTCCTGTGTTGTGAATCTCTCCAGACCTCTCTACTGACAACTCAGACTGCTCAGACTAATCTTCTGCAGTCAGTGTGGATAGTTGTGTAGATTAGTCTTTCGTTACTAATTTACTTATTTACATAAATAACAATTTATTTCAAAATGATGCCTTTAAAGACATAATTTATTCAGAGTTTATATAGCTTTTATGTAACTTCTGTGACATACAGAGGCTATAAACGTAGTAGTATTTTAGCCCAGATGCTTTGGCAAGTCAACTCTCATCTTGTAGGGAGAGCTGTTTCCTTTTGCTTTTTTTGGTGTTTTTTTTCCCGTTCACAGAAAAGTAAATCAACTTGGATTTTCAGCATTACAACTATTCGAGGTGTTTTGTGAAAGGTTTCATAGCGAATCCAGAAGTTCCAAACTTATACTTGTGTTAACTATTTGGTTATTTTCTTATATATAATCTGTTGTTTGAAAATCTTTTATTTTTCATAGCCTCTGGGTTTTTTAAATGAAATTCTATACCCAAAGTGAATGTGTATCTGCATGCTGCTATCAACAGTTACAACTTCATGCTGTGTTTTTTAATTTTTGCGTTAATCTTACATCTCTGTGAATAACTAAACCAGCCCCAAACCTTGATGCTTATTAAACGGCTAATGCTATTGTCTTGCAAATAAGAACACTTCACGTGTGGCAAAACAGAATCAATAGCTGATCTGAACTTAAGGTAATTCTAAACTTGTTTTAAACTATATCCTGTGTAATTAGGTCAATGCAAAATATATTGAACCAATTACTGTGGATTATTACCGGTCATCTGAGCATATCTGGTTTCTTATAGTGATTTTTTTTTCTTCATGTAGAGATCTTCTTTTTCTCTGCTTGATTTGATTTTTTTGTTTAAAGATGCAACAAAAAAATTAAAAATGCTAATTTAAGGCAATGGTATTTTTTTCCTTTTTGAAACAATGGGGAAAAACATAAGAAATCATAAATTTAGGCCCACGTAGGAATTTATGGTAATCCTGTTAAACATTCTTTTAG
The DNA here is from genome assembly GCA_013396775.1 of Cephalopterus ornatus. Lineage (NCBI taxonomy): Eukaryota > Metazoa > Chordata > Aves > Passeriformes > Cotingidae > Cephalopterus > Cephalopterus ornatus. Next base: position 158,098 of record VZRE01004037.1, read on the forward strand.
CCACAGCAGAAACGTTCACTGTTAATTTTTACACTTTGAATGACTGTTGTTGTTGTGTCAAAGCTGGATATCTTTTCAGAGCTGGGTGTCTTTTCAGAATCTTTAGTGAATAATGAACAAATGAATAATGAATAAATGCTCAGCCACTTATATACCAGTACAAACCAAGAAACTTATAGATAAGAACCTCAACTGTGACTTGGGATCTGAGTCCCATTTCTGAATTTGTACAAGATTCTTCTCTTAACTTACAAATATGCATCTTAATGTCATTGTGCTTGAAATTCCTCTGGGAGCTAGTGAGGACAGGAGATTTACCTTCCTTAATAATGCTCTCAGATAATGCCGCTTTAATATAAGGCGTTTGTGGAGTATCTTAGTAGGTGTCTTTGGAATGATGTCCAAACTTTGTTGGATTTGCAGCTGCCACTACATCACATATCATGCGTATAGTGATTCTATACAGCTAATTCCTTGGTTGCCTTGACACAGAAAAGCCTTATGCCTAGTGCACCATGTATGGCAAAACCTGGATTTGCAGTTCAGCAACTCTGTGCTGCTGCTTCCGGAGGATTTGATGGGGAGAGAGACATTGTTATGTAGCTTCTTCATGAAAGGAAGAAGCTTGCCTTCCTTGAACATTGGAGATGTCTCAGTTGCCCACTGTGAAATGAATCTGTACACAGATGCGAAATCCATGCCGCTGCCAGATGAGTTTTGATGAGCAGCATTTGCAAGCAGCAGAAAAATATTTTAGCAGGGGATGGGTGAAGCTATGTAACAGTCTTCACATAAACTCCTCCTTGAAAAGATTGGCTTTGATCTCTGAGGATGCATTCAGTCTGCATCATGGAGACCCTCTATTTGGCAGATGAAATTCCTTCCAGAGATGATAATCCTGTGCTGACTCAAATATTTGTGTTCTTTTCTGGATGTAATTTTCCTGAATCAGACCTCCCTTTGTCTTGAGAAGTTTTTCTTTCAAATGCGCTCAAAGATAGGTTTTTCTCACGATGTCTTTTGAGCATGGGACATGACAGGTTTTTCCCTGGAGGTACAAGAGATCTCGGTGAACCTACCCAGATTGAGATGAAGAAGAACTTGGGAGAAGGGAGTCACCCTGCAGGGAGGAAGGTTTGTCCAACATACAGCTGGCAAACTCTGGGTAAAGCTCCTGCTGCTCAGATGTGCCCCTGGTATGTGGACCCTTAATACCAGTGGCTCTGTTGCAAACTCACAGCACAGCTTATTAGTGATGTACGTGATGTTCGCAGTCAAAATCAAAGCACTAGCGGCTGATTGCACACGGTGGAGTCACAATGAAATTACAGAAGCTTTCTGCATGCAGGGTTTTGAATGAGTAGGGCTTCTGTGGTAGCACAGGTGATATTCCTGAGGCTTTCGTAATCTTCCTAGCGTAACTGTGTTCTAGAGGGAGAAAATTTGAAATCATCATCATAATAATAAATTAAAAAAAGCCTTTAATGAGTACTTTATATGAAAGTTCATTTTGCTCTTGGTGTTGATATTAGTATGACAGTGGGATTCAATATTCGGTTTTATACACACTGGTGAATGTATTTTTTGAGAGGAACTAATTAACTGATTGCCTGGTCAAGAATTTCAATTGTTTTCATTAACTTGAAATTAAAGATAATGTGGACCCTAACACCAACTGGAGAACAACGATCTTATTTTCTCTTATCCTTATGTGAAATATAATTAATTTTTTCAGATAGCTTGAAAGGGCCAGGGGAGAAAGGAAATAAAAGAGAAAATTCTAATCAATTTGCTGCAACAGAAATGAGATTATATTGTAACTCTTGCATCATTTTCTCTAATGCTACCACTTGCCTGGAATGAGAGTTAGGGGCTAATAAAAGCAGAAAAACCAGAAATTCAGAACCAGTAACAACATCTGTCTCTGCCAGGGCAAGAAGTATTATGAAAAACCATATCCTTTTTCCATCAGGCTTCACTGTTCTTCAAAGTTTATGCCATAGGAAATACACTTTTTATACCTTGTACATTTCCTCAGTGTTTTTTGACTGCATGTCTTGTCTTTAGTGAAGGAAACATTCAGTGGCATATTAGGAAGGAGCCTGAGAAAAGATATGAACTTAAACCCATTGATAACTTAAACCCATTTCTGACTAGAGAAGCACAACAAACAAAAATACCATTTGAGCCCTTGAATGTTCCTCTGTAATGTTGTCATTAGCAATTGTCAGATGCAAATATTTAGTGGGAAATCTTATGTATGGCAGTGTTTTCCATGCATGAATTCTTACTCTTTTTTTTTTGAGCACTACCGACTTTGTACACTAAGAGATCAGCAGTTAGATACCTTCATGGGTTTCCAATTTTGTCCCACCTATGTATTTTATCCTGAATTTATTCTAAATAACAGGGGAATTACTTCTAGTAGCATGCTCTTTGGTTCTTCATCCCCACCAAAGTCAATGCAAAAAAAATGTGAAAGCCAAACTGCAGTTTAGACCCTGAATGAAAAAAATCAGAAAAAAATAGGTAAATATTTAGAGGGACTACAAAGATATATTTATAACTCTATGTGCAACAACACATAAACCTTGTTTGTTTCTAAGACAAAGGAAAATAGTTTAGCTCTAAGGAAGATTTATATGTGTCTCACTCAAATTTGATATCTTGTTTCTCCTCTTCTTGTTTGGTTTTATTGCATCAGATTAAAGGACTCACAAAGGAGATGGCTCTTGCTGTAGCATAATGAACTTGCAGTACATAATGAACTTGCGGTAGCATAATGAGCACTGGAATTTTTTGTTGAGTACATGAAATTTGTCCTACTGAAGGGAGCAAATGATGTGGATCGGGGTGCAGTGAAATTTGTGTCATAATGTGAATATAATGCATTGCATATAAGAATTGTTCAGAAGAAATAAGGCCCTTGTTTTTCTTTTTTTTGGCTGTTTTTATGACATGATTTCAGAGATCAGTTTTGTGTTCTGTTCTGCTGGTCTTTGTGGGTGCTACCAGCCCCTTCCTTACTCAGTGTCTGTGCTAGTGGTCCCCTAATCAGAGGGTACTCCCATGAATGTGCAGCACTGTTTGCATTGTAGGAATCTTGCAAAAATGCTATCAGTAATGTGGAATTTCACCAAGAAAATAGCACTTCTTCCTAAGAGAACACGTTGAATAAAGATAAAGTAAGCAAATTTCCACCTTTGTATAATGTCTTCTATCATATATGTTTTAATCAAAGTTAGTTATTCCCGTTGGTAGTCAATTATGTGGTAAACACGATTCACATTTTCAAGATTAATATATTTGCAATACTATATTCATGGTATATTCATCCAAAACATTATCTCTCCTCAGATTCTCTTGTTAGATCTGAGTACTTGCTCTTGTTGCACAATTACTCCAGGGAGACATTTAATGGAAAATTAGTGCATTTTTATTATTATCTGTTATAAAATGAATGCAGATGTTTTGCAGTAGCTCTAATAGATAGTGACTGGTGAGTAAACCTAAGAACCATGGCAATGGTATAAACCTCTGCTTTCCTGCTTCTATTTAGGTTAGCAGCAGGTCCAAAGCACTTGTCTTATTTAGTGACTTTTATTTAAAAAGAAAGACAGGCAGAGTAAGGATCTGTGAAGTGAGAAGTATGGATTTTTTGAAATTAGTTCAATGCCATACTTGGATGAAAAAGTAGGTCTTGTATCTCATTGTTGGGATGCTAGTTTTTTGCTCTGAAAATATTCTCTCCTAAAATCAATGGGTTTCTGTTTCTGAACTGCTCAGTTCATAGCATTGATACATATCTCAATATCTCTTTGTATAAAATGGCATTAATTTACTTTTTAAAGACCTTTAGGAAGTGTGGATAAAACATGTCAATGGGCAGAGGTTATTTGTTATCTGACCCTAAGGTAATGGTTGGGGAAGATGAGCTTGGTTTTGAGATGTGTGTAGGCTGCCCTTTACTGCAGAATTGGTTAATAGCATTATGCTTATTGTCAAGCAAATACCTTTCCCTTTTATTATGATTTCAGCATGCTGCTCCCCATATCCATATGACCAATGGTAAGGCCTTGCAAGCCAGTGCAAGTGCCATTAAGACAAGCACCATTCCAGTGATCAAGAGACAGAGGCAAAATTGGCTTGATGCTTCAGAAGATGGTTTCTTTATAGCTACAGAAGAGACCAGGTAAGAAAAATGAAATCTTAGCAGCGAATGAGGCTTCACAGCATATGTGTTACTCATCCACTATTTGAATAATGTTATTATTTGAGGTTGTGTTACAGCAAAGAACAGCGTTATGTCAAAGCTTGTGCCAAAATTTGCATCTTCTATTTATTAATATTATCAGTATTTCATTAAAAAGACAGAGCTAATTCTCTGTGACAAAGATTAGAACTTTTTAATTATCATTAATTGTAGTTCATATACAGTGAGGTTTAAGACACCACTGATCGCTCAGTAAAATGTAAATGCATCCGCAGTGTAGGTTATACTCTAACATTTTCAGAACTTGAAAAATAGCACACAGTGGAGAAATATACAGCCAATAGCATCTTTTCCAGGCTAGACATTGATTTCCTTTAAAAACAACTAAGATTATAATCTTCTTCAGCTTTTCATTTACAGATTAATTAGTAGAATTTAATGAGCTTTTGCTTTTCCCAGTAGAGCTTGATATCGTGGAAGAATCACTAGTTTTCTGGAGGTTCCTCTTTATTTTTCTTTTCCTGTTAAGCTCTGGCCATTCCCTGATATAATTCAGATTAAGACAAGAAGTTATAGTCTGTTTTTGTAAGCGGTGCTTGCTGGGCCTGTTATTTAAAAACCTTTAATATCTTGCTTAAGCAAGGGGATTATTACAGTGAGTAACATCAGACTGCTTCTCGCTTCTGTGGTTGCTTCACAAGCCTAGAAAAGCTGGTAGTTGAAGAAAAATGCAAATAAAAAAAGAGGGAAGAGAAAGATAATATGCAGATATAGAGCTGATGAAGGAAAATGTGCACATTTAGCCCTATTAATGATAGATTCATCTAGGAAAATTAACATATTAGCACGTGACAATTTGATGGTTATTTCAAGATCAATTAAATATGGCACTTCATTTTGCTTTAGTATGAGGAATGCAACAATTCAGAGAGAGTGGTAGGAGGCTGATGAACTCTTAGGCTTCTGATTCCAGCCAAGATTGATGGCATTCACTATTATGAAAATTGTTTGATGCAAAGAGCTTGGTAGTATCAGACTAATCCCTAGTGATTATACCCTGAAACTGGTAACCTTTTGAAGTTTTAGAATTTTCAATTTAATTTTTTCCCAATTATTATAGAGAAACATCTGTCAAAGGGTGAGATGAGTATTACACTGACAGTGACTCCCCAGTGATCTTGGAGGCCACCCAAACAACTTACCTAGACTAGATGTTTAAATTCAAGGTGGTCAAGCTATGGTGAGATGAGGCCTGCCTTTGCAAATCACTCCTCTGTGATAGCTCTGCTTTTTCTCATCCCAGGATATCCCCCTCCCCACTCCCGTGGCTGCAGATACCATACCCAGGCCAGGGAGCAAGGCAGAACTAGCACTGTCTGTCCCTCCACACCTCTGGTTGTGTGTAGACAAGGAACTTAGTCCTCAGGGCTCTGCATCTGTGGCTCTTCTCCAAATAATGAAAAGTCTAAAGAATAACATGTGAAATCTCCAGGTATGGGGAACATAGGACAGTTATACCTCACTGATACTCCTCAAACAAGAGGGTGCCTGAACATGTGCTGCTGCATCGCTCTGGCAGCTGCTGGCGCAACACAGCAGGGAATGCTCAGGGACTGGCGTGGGTTGAGCCCTCCCAGCACAGCTGTTCTGCTCTGACAGGAGCTGACCCCATAGTTTGATGCCAGTACATAAGCACCCACCTTCCTGCTGTGAAAACAATGCACCAAGAAGTGTTAGTGCCTCTCTCACATAAATCTTCCACACTATAACTAATGGGAGACAGCAACTTTTTATCCTTTGGAACTCAGTTTCACATGAGATCTGTTCCTTCTCTCTCACAGGGCTTTTCTGGTTTTATTTTTATTTTTTTCTTTTTATTTTCCTGTCCCCATCCTGTCCCCCTTGATTCCTTCCCTACCTCAGGTGTGTTTTCTTCTTTCTAAGTTTTTCCTTTGATTCCTTTCACCTTTACTCCAAGATTATTTCAAAGAGATGATGAGGCTTGTTCTTGTCTGGGCTCACAATTATCTCCAGGCTTAAAAGCTCCAAGTGGAAAGAACTGCCTGGTTCAGCTGCTAGGAATGCACTAATGTCTAAGATGACAATTGAATGCTCTGCTCTTTGGGGGAAGTTGGAGGAATACGCTAGTCCCTGATAGCCAACCTGTCCTGTAATAGATCACATAGCTCAGCACCTCCATGATGGGTTGAATGCAATATAATTGAAGATATCTAGAATATGAACAGATATCTAAAGTGGAGATGTTTGGAAAAGCAGCACACAATTTACCCAGTCCTGACATGGAATGAAAAAAAAAAAAAAAGTAAAAAATAAAAATCAGTTGCCAGTTTGCAGACATTAGGTTCTGAAAGTGTTCTGAACACTCAGCTCAGACATAATCACCCCATGTAAGGTAACAACTCATTCTTCAGGACACTTGTTTCGTGCCCAGTCTGCTTTATCATGTGAATTTGTTCATTAAAAATACATATAAGAGAGACACGTGCTAATTATAGCCAGAGGAAAAAATATTTTTTAGCATAATTGAAGCCTGCAAAAGGGAAAATATTTTTCAGTATAATTTTTAGTTTGCAACAGACTGTTGATATTATTTGAGGAAAAAAAGAATAATATTATTGCTCCTAAACTAAATGAAGTACCAGTCTATTTCCAGTTAATCAAACCAAAGATGCACTTGAGCATTCTAAACATTATTATTCATCAATAGATTAGATAAATATATGTATTTATGACTAAAGCTCCATTTTAGAAGATATTTTTAAAGAAATTATCACCCTTTTCCTCTCTGAATTTAAGCAGCAATCTTATTTCTATAAAGTTAACTCTTGTGTGTCTAATTACTCATGGATTTGAGATATTTGTAGCAATGGATGAGTAGGGAGCTAAATATTCAGAGCAGTGAAAATAATTACGGAAATTATATATCATCTAAACTTTCCAAGGTTGGGAGTTACCCTGCAGTTTTAGGGCAGTCCCCTTCACTCTGCACTCAGGCCACAGTTCAGCAGTGCCTGCAGATGTACTTAAAATTTACTGTGAGCGTACGTATCATTGAAATACAAAGACTGGAGTTTACATCTGAAATTCAACATATTTTTAGGTGCTAATCTGGCCTTCAGAGTAGAACAGGAATGTATTTTATGTAAGTTGTAATGCGCATCCTCATACATTTCAGCTTTTTTTTTTTTTAAAGTTTTAGCTGTTTGAATGCAGTTTACTCCCCTGTTGCTTATCAGTATCTGCACATCTGGGGAAAAATGGCAGCATAATTCCCATTTGTATTGCCCTCTTTCTCAGCCCAGTTGCCTCCGCAAAGCCAGGAACTGTGCACGTTAGCACAGTGCCGAGCCCTAGTTACTGCAGTCCAGGGCTAGTCTGGGGAATAGACAGAGTTTTTCCATCTGCCTACGTTAGCGGCCTGAAGGAATCATCCTTATTAATTTTTCTATATGTATGTGCTGATCCCCTTCCTGAATACCTGTCAGCATGCTCAGTGAATTTTGCCAATAAATATGGAGGTCCCCAGTTTTCCTATTTTGTCTCTAGTGACAAGCTGCACTGTCCATTCAGAAAACTTCCTGATGCCTTTGTGCACCCAGCTCACATGGGATTTCCATGCCTCTGTTCAGTCACAGGCTCACAGCAGGGATTAATCTAGGCAGAAAAGCACGTGGCACTCTAGAACACTTACCTTTTGACATTACATCATAATTTTATGTTGACCTTTGCTGGATTTAACATTTTTCTGTTTTTTCTTTATTTGTACTCTTTTTGAATGAAAAAGGAATTCTCATTTCCTACTGTGAAATAACTTGCTCAAGATTTTAATCTAAAGTGTAAATCTGTTTACACAATTAATTGAAAAATCAGTCTTTAAAGAGCCTCGTGTTTATCACTGCTCACCAAGACAGTCTCCGTATTTCTTTTTAGTATACTTAGACATTAGTTGCTAGGATTCTCCTAGCACTAAGTGCATGCTCTAGGATTAACCAGAAGTCTCATAATTATAAAAGAATTTTATTCAGGACATTCTACTAAATCGCCTTTGCTATAGGAAGCATTTTGGGTGACTAGCTGTGATATGGATTCTATCGTAGGCTTGGTTGGACGTTAATGCAGCAAATTATCATATTCTGTGGAGTTAAATTCTTTATTCAGAATCACTGTTCTGGGAGCTAAATAATAATTGAAAAAAAAAATGAACAGCTCATATTATGGTCTTCAGAAGTTTAATAAAAATGTGATATATCGGCTTAATATCGCTTGAATTATATAAGCCATAAGTAAAATTAATAATATAACTGTTGAACTGTTGGCTGTCAAGGTGAATGTATCTGTTGATTAAAACTTTTCCTACCAATTCTAGGCATGCAGTGTGCCTGCAGTCTTTACACGCATGCTCTGTCCGTAACAGAGCGCATGTGCATGCTAATGATCATACTTGTGTATAGGGACAGCCGAAACACTGGTTGGTAAATGAATTTTTTTTTTTTTTCAGCATTTGCATTGTAAGAAATGTGTGGAAATGTTTGGCTGAATGCGTTACAGCAGCAGATTCTATATGCTTTCCCTTCATGGGCCAAAAAGCATATTTGCATATAGATCTGCAGTTGAATGACTCGATGCTTGTTTCCTTTCAGTGCTGAAGCAGTTAGAAACCTTCTCACGGTAAGTGCAACTCCATTGGGAATGAGTTAACTGCAACTGCTAAAATTAGAACATGATCTTTAGCTGTTACCAGCAGACATGGCTTCCTTTTTTGCTGATAAAATGATTTGAGAGGCATCCCTGTGGCAGCATTATATAGGCAATTTTCATGTTCCTCACTTCATGTTCTGTCTCCAAAAGGAAAAGCTTCCCTTGATTTGTTGAGATACTACATAAGGGTATCACAATTGCTGTGATGATTACTTGATACCACTCATTTTTATTTATGCATGTCTCATAGCACACACAAAAAAGCTTAAAAACCAAAGCTGCATGTTCGGAAAGAAGAGAATGTGAGGCTGATGACCAGCTTCTGCAAAATGTTGTCTTGTTGTGCTGTCAGTGGTCTGGTTCTCTTACAGAAGTGGGGGAGAGCCGTGCTAGTGCTCATAGCCCTCCATGCTCCTGCTCATACTGCTATCACTCTCTGCAGTGTAGACCCTAACCTGTACCTTAAAAAGCAAACTGAAAACGACTTTGGTGAACCCAAAGGAAAATTAAGAGTTGTGAATGATCTGCCCCTTCTCCCTCCCCCGTGTGTTTTAATCAATGCTTAGACAAGGTCATGCACAGCATTTGAGTTACCACTGCTAACACTCGGAGAAAAGGGAAAACTGGAGGAGTAAGTCCTCAGTGCCTGGGGTCTGATCCACAGTGCAGGAGTGCAGGTCTATATCCGAGTCAGAGTTCCAGTGCTAACTCCTCTTCTCCTTCTTCTCTTCACATGTGCAATTTCTATCACAGAAATGTCCATGGCTATGTTTACTCTTTCTTTTCCAGTTGTCCCCAGCTGTGCAAAAAAAAAAAATTGTGCACCAAGAAAAGTGCTTTTAATATATACGCAGGGCTGACCTTTGCTTTTCATAAAGATGAGGCACTTTGATTTGAATTGGGATCCTGGTTTTTAACTACCCCATGCTTGGATCCAGGGCATAGTGCATTTTCATTTCTTACCTGCATGGCACTGTGGCTGTTAGACCCCAGTCCTGTAACTGCCTGCAAGAAGATGCCTGGCTGCACTCTTGGAGCATCAGCTGCAAGCCTGAGAATGTGATGCACCAGCTGTCTAACAAAAAAAATTCAGCCTCCAAGGATATAATTTTCTGGTTCCTTTACTTCTGTTGTGTTGTATAGTTGTCATACATCTTGAAAAGCGGGGATTACAAAACACGTCCCTTAGAATTTTGTTTAATCCCTGGTGATAGGATTGCAAATATCTTATTGATTGGCCACAGCTGAGCACAGGTGAACTGACAACTATCTCCAGTCACTGTGACAATACTGCAAATGGGGAATTTGGGGAGGAACCATCCTTGCTACAGTTTAGGAGCCGTCCTACTTGGCTAGCCCCTGTTCAAAGTTGTTTTATACTTATGAGAGAGAATAATAGTTTCTGGGAACAGTTATTTTGACCTTATTTAGTGTAAACTATTCATGAATGCTGTGCACTGTTCACAACTTATAAATCATACTTTTCTGAGCCCTACTGGGGTACTATGGTACAGAATCACAAGCAGCAGGGTAGGAACTATATCATAATCTCTTGCCATTTCTAATTGAGCAGTTTTCATGGGTATTACAGACATTTTCTTTCAATATTTACCTACATGAGTTTTTCCTCTTGGGCCTTTTATAGTACCTACTAAATCAGAGTAACACTACTGTGATAATGCAAATGTTTGTTTTTAAAAGCAGGATCATTCCATGAAACTAAAATCGACTCATTTGAAGAATGTGAATATTTTTTTAACTTAAGGAATCATAGCTATTTACAGGGAAAACACATACATAAAAAAATCTCAGAGCTCATTATAAGATGTGCCATTAGACAGAACCGGTAGGTTTGAAGAGCATAAAGTGTTATGAGTTTTGCTTTATCTGTCTTCAGAACAAATAAAATACAATAATTCTGGTTTGGAGCTATGTATTAATCTCCTCACAGTTTAAAATGGAGTTTCAGTTACATTGTAGTAATCTTCTTGTCCTATTGAAAGCTACAAGGTAAAAGAAGGATGTTGCCATCAAGCAGGTCTTTTAAGTCTGTAAATCCAGGCATTTATATACCTAACTCCTCATATCAAAATTAAGAATGTGCCTCAATACTTTGAAGATCTGGAGGCAATTGCCAGTGTACCTTCAGTTCTTTGCCTGAAGAATCAGATGAAGTGTTCTTCAATCTTTCACAGGGTTATTGTACACGGAGGAGGTCAGAACCCTTATAGGGGATCTTCTTTCAGAGAAAACTCTTTATTGGTAATAAAATCTCACTGAAATGCCACCCACAATAGTCCAGAAACTGTTGACTAAAACTGGATGATTTGTTAGTTTCAGAGCTGTCTCTGCTGATTAGCAGGTGAAAATTAATTAGCGCACAGCTTCGGTGATGACTGCAGGGAGGCTGAGGCTGGGAACAGATGGTTGTAAATGACCTGGTTACTTCTGCCTGAAAAGTCACACTGTTGGCCCTTGTAAAATGATCTTGTCTGATCCTACCCTGTTGTGAGCAGAAATTCAAATATGCTGCCTCTCTAGGGTGGCTTAGATACCAAAGTATACTTTGCAATTGCGTGTGAGGTCGGAGCTTGAATGTGGTTAATTCACATGACTCAGCTAAAAAGCAATGGCACATTTAGAGGTGTTGCTCAACTGCTTGCAATCTTCTCCACTGGCTTTGACGAAGTCCTTTCACATTCAGATAGAAACTGCCAGAAAATTTTATATTTGGGAAGGGAAATACAGTTTCTGAAATGAGCCAAATTTTATTGTCTTGGGAAACTTGTGAGGGGAAAAAAAACCCAAATGAAATACAGGGTTGATAATAAGTGCACTAAGAATTGTCTGAAACACAGATGTTGGCGGAGAAGCTCCTGTATAAGCACTTGACTTTTCCATAAACCTTGTTTGCTTTGTTAGACCTTCTAGACCCAATTCAGCAAAGCTCTTAAATCCATTCCTAACTCCCACTGAGCAACATCCATCAGCTTGAGTACATCACATAGTCTATAATACACCTTTTACGTCAGATGTTAAATGCAATTTTTTAACCTGTTTTTTTTTCTAGTTCTGGACAAATTTTGAGTTTCCTGTGGTATGGTTGGCCATTTTGAAAGGTTTTCCTCCAGAAGCTGTCTTTTGTGTTTGCACAGAGGATTTGATGTAGCTGAACCCAATCCTCTTTACTGGATGTTTTAACTGAAAGTCTTAGGGCTTAGCTTTTTGTTAGCTTGCTGCTTAGCTTTTTCCTAAATCCACATCCTCAGTGGGAATGTGTCATCTTATAATATTTGACAGTCTTCTATTGTGGGATTCAATTTGGTTTTGAACAAGAAGAAATTTTTCTATAAAGAATCATCTTTGTAAGGGAAGACATTTTCTCTTTCAAACCTTGAGAAACATACAAAATAACAATAAAAATGCGAACTTGTCAGACCAACATAGCCATCTGCATCTTTAAGTATCAAAGAAAAGATAAAGCCAAGATTAATTGTACAATTGTTACCTATAGCAAGGCTAGAGTAGCACTAGTTTAGGGCTAAAATTATTCTATTCTCACCATTCCTATAATCAAGGTTTATCAACCACATTAAATCTTAGTTATTGAGGATTGTAATCCTCAAAGACTGCACAATATCGGTCTTCAGAGATATTTTTCGCTCTTCACAATTTCTGTGCTATGTGAACAATACTAGTAGAAGCTGGACACAAGGTTATTTCATTGAAAGGCAGAGAAACATATAGCAATAATGTGCATATAGACAGAGAAACTAGGGTTTCCTGTGGTGAACACATGGTTGATAAAGTTAAATAGCAAAAAAGATGATAAAACTGTACTGTAGTGAATATGTTCAAAAATATTGTGTCAGTGATCCTCATAGTCTTAAAGTTCACACAGAACTGCCGCCTAAATTCAATTTATAAGTTGTCCCCTATTGGAGTCTTCATTTCAAATTACAGAGGATTTAATTCTGAGCTAGTCCATATTTCAGTGTACGTATTCAATGATTTATTCTTATATTTTCCCTGGTAGTTTGTGTTTTTTTTTAACTCATGACCCTCTGGCATAAATGTAAGTGAGATTGTGGAAAAACAAGTATTAATTGGTCTCTTTTTGTGAAAAAGTTTGCATAAGTAACTACATGGGTATTTTAAATATAAAATACTAAAGAGAACATAATGACTGTGACTGTGAAAGTCAATCACAAAGACAGCTAACTGCTCTTGTCAAACATCTAAGGAGTCCTGCCTGGCTGTTTTCATAACTTGTGCTATGGAAAGAGGCTAAAACAGTTACCTGACAAAATACAATAAAAGTGTTATTCTAGTGGAGAAAGCACAGGTCCAAACTTTAAAATTCCTCTGTTGCTTGATGTGAGACACCAGGCAAGTAATTTAACCTCTGGGTAGCTCCACCTTTTTGTCGTTAAGTTTGAATATTATTGGTGCATACCTACTCTTTAGAATGCTGTGCAGTTTATAATTAAGCAGTCCAGCAATCACTGTGAGATACTGACATGAAAAGTGCTGACCATAACGGTGCAGAGCAGGATGAGTGCCAGAAAATTAACTCAAACAGACCTTTGGTAACATGAATTTTTAAAACAAAACAAAAAACCTCCACGGTCTTTGACATGAAAATGACCTTAGAAATTAACATCAAAGTGTTCTGTGGCAAAGCTTTCCTCTGTCAATGCCACAGTACAGATTTCTGATCGGTATCCTGCACTGGAGCTTCTGTGCACGGAGAAGTGCTGATTATACAAGAGGGTGATGTTGTGGAGCAGAGCCCCAGGGGATGGTCTTATGAGGGAACTTTTGCTCTCCAGCTGGTTCTGGTAAGACTGTATAATTTTTATTTTTCGGCTCTTGCTTAAGAGCAAGTAACCAGGATGCCAAGAAGCTCCTACAAATATACTCTATTACTCTGTTGCTCTATTACATATGCTATTCCAGGAAAAGTATATGCATAATTGATAAAAAGAAAGCATAATGTTAATCTTTATTAACCTTAGATAATATTATAAGCTGTAATACTGTAAATACAGTGTTCAGGCCAAAAACCTCAGATGAAACCTACCCTGAAGTAATCAAAAAGGTAAGGAAAAATAGAAAGAAAAATTCTAATAAAAATGTAAAAGTAAAGTATCTCTTTTTTTCACCTATGGAGCATAGCATAGAAAGTTTTCTCTTATCTTGGACTTAAATAAGCCTATTTATTTAATACAGTATTTTTGAAAATTTTCAATCCTGTATTTAATGTTGCCGGGGAAATGGCACTAAATGCTTGTAGCCCAAGGCCAGAAACAGAAGGTATGTTCTGAACGTTTTTTGTCATCTTAGAGTCTGGGATAAGGCTGCAATTGTAAATTATTATGCAAGGTATTTGGGGAGTAGTTGAAAACAACATTGCATTCCACTTTGCATAGCCAGCTCTGATGAGTCTTCTCTCCAATTTCTTGCCTGTCTCAGGAAAAATTATATGCTGCCATGTGGGTAATTTTTTCATCTCATAGCAGGTGATATTTAATCAATATATAGAATGGCCATCCTTCTGCAGAATAAATAGATGGTTTTGAAAATTCCTATTGGCAGAGTATAAAGTTATGTAGTGTAGGAATTCATCCACACCCTGCTGATGTAGTTAGGAAGAATAAAGGAGTTGTTTTGAGATCTGCTGGTGTTTGTGCCTGTGAGCTGTAGAAGGCTTTCTGGCTCCTTGGATTCCCAGGGTGTCCGTGTATTGACAAATCTTCAGTGATCTTGTGTGTTCGTTCACGGGGAGGAGACGTTAAGCAACTCCTTATTGAATCGAGCACACTTCCTGCCTTGCAGCCTTTGAAGTGCAAGGTTACTAAGGAGAGGCTAATGAATTTCAGATAAGGTGCAGAGCAGCTGTCCTGTAGCTCAGGTTACGAGTCAGTTGAAGCCTGAGCCACTGCTTGGTTTTAAGGAGTATGAATAATTTACTTCTTTACCCATCCTGTCTAGCTACTTTTGCTTGGACTTGGCAGTGCTACTTCACTCTACAAGCTGGACACTGTGATGAAATGCCATGAATCCAAAGACAGGTTTTCCTCCCTTCCTTGAGGTAAAGACTTTCTGAGGAACATGGCTCTGTGCATGGCTCTGCCATCATCACTGCGACATAATGAGTGCTGTAAGGTACTGGCCCTGGTGAGCTCACAAAGCTCCACCCAACACACAGGGTAAGCTCTGTGGTGTCCATCATTTAGCAGCTAGATCAAGGGTTTGGTTTTTTAAGCTGTTCCTACAACAAATGATCTGGTAGGGCCTCCGTGCTTCTGGCTTCTGTGAGAAGTCAGTCCTGCACTGAAGCTGGTGTCTCAGCAGTAGGTAACCTTTAGTCTCTTGGTGGAAATACTGAGCCCAGAGATGAACTGGAAGGATAATCTCCTTGCTGATGGTTAAGATTTAGATTTAGTCTTCATGTGATGACTGGTGTGTGACAGCATCTCTTTATAATGTTTCTTAGGGGTTAGAAGTTTTTCTTGGTTCCAGCATTCAACTGAAAAATTAATAGTGTTGCTGAGAATAAGACTTTTCTGTAATACTTCCCTCTTAGCATCCTAAACCATTTTAACCTATTAATGAAATATGCTATTTTCAGGGGAAATGGAAGCATCGAAAAATTTATCGAATTAGGTGCTTATTCCAAAAGCCATGACAGTTGTTTGCAGTGAAACTGGATGGAAATCATTTCAATAGTGGATAAGGTTCCTGTTGTTCTAGGCACTCTAAAAATGCACAAAAAGAGATGGCTTCTGCTCTGAGGAGATTTTGATCTGAGTAGATGTTAAATCAGCAGTAGGTAGAAAAAGAGAGGTGGCTTGTGCCATACAATAGGCCAGGCATGGCACAGTCAGAGAACTCTGTGCTTTAAACACTTGACCTGAATTTTTCCTCCCAATAAAGAAAATGCTTAAACCCCATTATTTATGGCTTTCTATATATACATAGTAGCCATAACCTGTTTCTCTGAAACACAAAACGTCAGAGAAACCCTCAAGGTGGTGCGATACTTGAAAAAAAAGCTATATTAAGCTGCTTAGGAAGACCTGACACCATGATTTGTAACTAGTATGTCTAAAAATTATTGTTCGTAGAGAACAGTCTTGCTCCATAAACATTGATAACAAATTTGAAGATAAACACCAACAAAGGAAAAAGTTTCCTTGCTAGCAGGAGAAAAATAAGATGAAGTCTTAAAACATTTAAATGATGTTGGCATGTCTACGGCAGCACCTCTTTAATCTTAAAAAGGTCACTCTATCTGCCATCTGTATGAGTTTTATAATGCTCACTACGTGGCTCATGGGCAACAGCTTTCTGGTAGCCCCATGTTGATTAAAACCTTTGGATTTGTTTTTATAAGTTAACATTTCCCAAGGAACTTATTTCTAAAAGGTGTATCAGTGTCAACCCACTTCTGCCTTCCAAATGTATTTTTCCTGGTTTCTGTCATTTTGGGGTTAGATAAAATTTTAATGGAATGAGGGAAAGCTTTACCCTGAAAGTGCTGAGGAAAAAAAAAAGTCTAAACCAGCTAGCCAAATAGTTAATTAAAATACTTCTAATTTCCACACAGGTAGAAATGTAGGAAGGACTGTGAGTCAGTCTTTGTAATCTGTCAGGTTTCTAGGGATCTGTGCTTGCAGCTTTATCCCTGTTAAATTCTCTTTGAGCAGACAGCATTGGACACATTTGGGCCTTTCACTTCTTTTTAAAAGCCTGTGGAAATTAATAAAAACCCTATTAGCTTCCTAAGATAGTGTCCCCTCCTGTAATTTAATCCACTGAATAGTTATCCACGAGCTTTTTTTTTTTTTGTAGTTTAGTTTTTCTCTCTGAACAGCTCGATGGTGTTAGACTGATTGCAAGTTTCACATAAAATTTGTGCCAGAACACTAAATCTTGCCTTCCAGTGTTGGCAGTATTTCATGCATCCAGCACATTTAAGTTACTGTTTACTGTTGGCAAGTCGTAGCAGAATACTTTACCCCAATTGAGAGATTATTTCAACTCTGGTGGAATTTCAACTATGATTGTCCAGGGAATCAGTTTTCTTACTCCTGCTGCTGACCTGTGCACGTTCCTTGTGCTACCAGCAACAATTAGGGAACAATACATTTCCAGAGCACTAGTTCTTATATAGAAGGATGTCGCTCAAATGGCATCAGTCTAAGATTCAGGCAAAAATATCAAACTAATTTAAGTAGAGTGTGAAAAAGAATACTATGTCTAGATTTGTATTAGGTCATTCATTCAAAAGCAATTCTGGACGTTGGTATTTAAGAAGAGTTATGGGCATCTCACAAGTGCGTATGTGTTGGGGAACATTCCTCTTCATAGGAAAATGTTTGTTTCTTTCAAAACAAGGTTTGTCATCTGCTAAAATGTCAGTGAGCCTTTACATGCAATTAATGTCTCTCACAGTAAAAACTTCTGCCATAAATTGTATTTGTTATATTACTTCTTAAGTACTGTTGGTAGAGCTGATAAGACTTAAATCAGTCTTGTCATCACAACTCTGAGTCTAATGCAGAGGAAGCAAGACCAGTGCACAACAGTTTATATATAGTAGTAAATAGATATGCTTGATATCAACAAAGCTAAAGCAAGTAATGTCTTTATCTGCAGTTACTAATTGAAGTATCATGCAGACATAAAGAATTTATCTTATTCCTACATTAGCAGCAATGCATCACATGTGACATAAAAATGAGCACAGTGGGCTTTATATATTGATCACCTTTTAAGAGTTTATTTCACTCTCACGCCTTTGGTCTTGGGAGGGCTAGAAGTACAATGCAGAGCCTTTAAAATACTTTTGAATTTGCATTTTAAGTCTGTAATGCATCATGCTTCAAACACTAGTACAAAAGTCAAAAGAAAAAAAAGGCAGGGGAAATGGCAATTACTCTTTCATAACAACTGCAAAGGATGTTACCCACGATACTCATATTAAAGCCATTTACTTGCCATCACCAAATAAAAGCTTCATGTAATGAAAACATATGGCTGGTATTGAGTAAAAAAGGGACAGGAAATTGAACACTAAAGGTGCCTCTGCCTTTAGTTCAGTGTATCCTTGCAGGAGGGAGAAGTGCTCTGAGTGAAAGGGTGATGACTACTTTATGTCTGAATTTTCTACCTTTCATCAGCTACTATTACAACCTGCATGTTTAAGTGTTAAAAAAACTCTGAAAAATTATAAAACCTGATGAGTGCCTCTCAAAAATCTTTATTTAGATGCTAAATTCTCAGTGTAAAGAATCCATTGCCTCCACCTTCTCTATTTTTTCTTTTTTCTTTTTTTTTTTTTCCCAGTAAAAAGAACAGTTTTGGCTTTTAGTGAAATGGTTGTTTAAATGTAATGTTTAATTGAAGTAAGTGGATATTTCCATTCATCCAGTTTTATTTCTGAAAGGCTGTATTCCAGAAAGCTAATTCCTGGAAGTATTTTCACAATCCTGTTTAAATAAAAGTGCTGGATTGTCTTTGCAGACTGCATACCAGATTAGTTCTTCTGAAAGTCTACATAGAGCTACTTTCATTTATACTTAGTGAGGAGTTGACTCTGTTTGTGGTGTGCTTGATGTAATGATGTGATGACTTTTTTATTCTGCCTTTCTTCATGCTGATTTTGAACCAATATTTAATGAGAATGACTAGATATTTTACTTTATTGTCCTTACAAAATAATCACAAATTGTAATCTCAAATACTTTACTGTCCTTATATTTAGTGTCTGCTGCAAATTGCTTTCATAAGTAGGAACTTCTTGGCAGTTTATAAAGTTGCCTTATTAAAAATTCAGAAGGGCAAACAATTATCTGATATTTTTGTAAATGATGGGCTTCTCAGATGATTAATAACCACATTTGTTCTGTAAATAAATATGAAGTTTTCCAAACAAATGTATCAAAAGGGATCGAGTTCTGTAAGCTTTGCTGGAATCATCCCTATTTATGTGTGGATAATAACTCTTGTCTATTCACATGAATTTCTAAAACCCGGTTGTCTCATTATTTTAGAAATACATGTTTCTGCCAGTCTCAGGTTACATTTCTATGATATTACTCTTCTGGAAGGTATGTGATATCTTGTCAATTAGCTTAATATCTTCTTAGGCCTAATTTAAGGTGACCATGTAAAGTAAGTACTTAAACAATAAAGTTTTTTTCTCTCTGTGGGATTGTGTGAAAAGCCTAAACTTAACTTTCTAGAGATTCCTTTTCTTCTGTTGTGCTTATTGCTGAATGATGCTAAATCATAATTTGTTATTCCAAGCTGTGAAGACATCCTTCCTTCAGGTAGTTAAAAGGAATACATCTCTGAACCTTTGAAATATATTAACCAAAGCAGTTGTATTTTTCAGGCTTCCTTTAACCTCTAATACCAGAGTATATTCTCCTGCTTTGTGCCTTTTGTTTTCTTTATGTTCTCTTCTGTGACCCAGTTAGTTGACTGGAAGCTTACATCCCTGAGGAATACTCAACCTCTAACTAAATATGTGTTTGAATTTAATATGCAAATTTTTATTTTAGAATTTAATAGCATTTATTTAAAGCTGATCCTGTATTTTCAATGTCACGTGCCATTATTTTTCAGTTTCAGAGGTAACAGCTCATTTAGATGAAAGGGAAAAACCCTTGCTGAGTTGCCATCTCAGAACCTTGATGCAGGTGGGCATCTCATCACCCTGTAGTTTGTAGGTCACACTCTCAAGTTGGAAAGTTTGAATCAGAAAACCTGGTCTCATTTAGTGTTAGAGGCTCCAGTTTGCTTTAATTCATTTCCAGAAGCTCAAAATCCCTGTAATGTATAAAACTACCTAAATGAAAGCTGGGATTCTTGACTTGAGTGAATTCAGAAAATAGGTAGTTTTCCAGTAGCATCTAACATTCAGGACTCTGCCAGTGAAGATGGTTCTTGGCATACTTTGTGTGTGCCATTTCTGTGTTTTCTGATGCTCTACCCTGGATACACTGAGCATTGTGGTTATTGATTTATGATGTTAGAGAGACAGAGCAGTCAAAACATAGCAAGACTTTATGCTTCTTGGCTGTATAAGATTACAATACAAACAACATGGCCACCTGTAGTTAACATGTTTGATTTATTGTCTGAAAGTCTAAAGTCGAAGTTAATTTATTGCACTTGAATGGCACTAGTTGGAAAGCCCAGAGATCCAGGTTATGTGTTATCTGCAGAAGTGATACAGTGCAGATAACAATTGCTCCCAGTCCACCGCTTTAACAGAGGTACCACATTCACTTGGGTGCTAACAAGGTTCCTTCTTCTGTGTTTTTCCATTCCCACATTAGTAACACGTGAGGATTCACCATTTGAGCATTCTGGCCCAAGATTTCATATAATTAAACACTAATGTCCAAATATTGTCTAACACCAACCCACTTTTCACTGAGTCGTTATCCGACAACTGTGAATCATCAGTTGATGGACAGGGCTCACTCTTGCTGACTGCAAGCCTTTTCCAATGAAATAACCTTCCTGCTCTGGTAAGAGTATTTGTTATGTTTGTTATTGGCTCTTGAGCAGTCTTCTGTTAAAGACTGAGATTTATCTCTTCTGTTGTCTCTCTTTTCTTTCCCTCCTTTTCTCCTTCCCTCCTTACAGAAAAATCCGTAAGAAGTTCACCAGATCACAGCTGAAAAGAGCTTCCAGAACACCTTGTTCTTCAATCATTGCAAAGACAAAGTCTCTCATGAACAATAGGCAGGCACGAACAGAGCCAGGAACCATCATGCACTGAAGATATAACAGCATCAGCACCATAATAATGTCAAAATCATGTTTAATTGTGAATGCAGATACAACAGTACTTCACACATGTTTGAGACAGAAACACTATATGGACATATTGTGGCTGGGTTATGTGTTCTGGGCAGGATCCAACAGCAGCCCTTGTTTTCCCTCACCTCTGCAAGGGCTACTTCTGGTTCACTGTGCAGGCCAATCCCAAATTCCCTCTATTCCCAGTCATCACTGTTAGCTGGTGAGGGAGGAACTGTTTGCACTGACCACACTGAAGGACTATGGATGCAGAGTCCACCCACTACATTTGTCTATGCCTCCTAGTGGCTCAATACAAAAATATGCAGCTTTCAAAACTATTGCAGTGTCTTTAAAGTGGGATTTAGCCTTGAGGGGTTGCATTTTCAAAAACAACTGCAAACTTTGAGTGTTTATATTTTTCAGTATTGGTTCGAGTCACTTTGGATTTAATTTTCTGAACTGCTGAGCATCCAGACCCTGAGACAAGGACAAGGTGTTGTTTAGCAGTTCCGAAACTTAGATTGAATTAGGAAGTGCCCATAACTGTGGCCAATTTTTAAAATGTTGGCCGTATTAGCTTTGGTTAAAATCCTGGAAAGTATTATGTGTGACAGTGGACATCCAGCTGGACTAGTTGCATGTGTAAGAGCTAGTCCTATCATGTATATATTTGTAAACATACACTTATTTCTTTGGGTATTTTTTGCATTTCTTGAAGCCTATTCTGAATAGTGAAAACCAGCAGAACACCATTCCCAGAAAACATGAAGAAATAAACTATTTCCTATTAGAAATATCTCTCCACAAAATAATTCCTACATTTTGATATGTCTGGCTAAAAAGATGTCTTGCAGAATGCTTTGAAGTTCATAAATGTAAGGCTACAGGTGGATATTTACCATGGAGAGATGATGTGCCTTTTGAAACTACTTGTAGGAAACTGTCAGTCTCCCAGAAAGTGGGAATGGCAACAGAGGCAGGTCTTTTTTCTACTCAGGTACTTACAGGTGAACAATCTTTGCCCTAATTTGAAATCCAGAGAAAACCAGTGTGTAGCACTGCTGTGTAATATGTCAGTTATGTGAGGCAAGTTGTCCTTCGATAGGTTTGGATTCTGTATGGCTTTTTAAGATGTGGTCAAACACTGAACGCATCATAGTAAACTGAGATGAGCTTCAAAACTTTTTTTCCTCCCTCTTTATTACTTAGCTCTAACAGTGTAGTAATAATTGTGAGGTTTTCATCCAGTCATGGACGTGCATTCGGCTTTGGGGTTAGAAAGACAAAAATGTAAGTGACGTGTCTTCCCCTCTGGGTGATGCCCCCAAAATTATTTCCCCCCATGCATTTTATGGTTTCAGTCTGAAAGAGCACCTGTGAATCTCAGCCTATAACTAGCCATATGTAGGATTTTGAGCTCTTGAGACAGAGACCCAGATGCTTCTTCAAAGACGAAAGCACCCTGACCTCTTGAGGGGACTTGCTGATGGTTTTCTGGAGTGATGGATCCAGGTCTTGTCCGCTGTCCTTCACCAGCAAGAAAAGGGTGATGGAGAGATTCATGACATGAAGTGCTTGCTCCTAGTGCCCTGAACACCTCAGTGAATGTCACTGATTTGGACACAGTTGGGGAAGACCTGTGATTCATCTGCTTACAGTACTTTCCAGTAGCCACTAAAGTGTGCAGCCCTAGGAGTCTCTTCTAGGCACAGGATCTGCTTCTTCCTCTCAACAAGAGGGCTTTTCATCAGATAGCTGAGCAGAGACAACATACTCTTATTAGTAAGGATTGCCTTTATTAACTGCAACATATGGAAACACCTTCTGTATAATAGCTTCCTCACCCATTAAAATAAAGAAAACATGATTACTCAGCAATCTGACTGAAAGTATGAAAAACATTAACAGAACAAGCTCCCTCAGACATCAGTGTAATCACACACAGAAGACTCATTTTCAAAGTGTTAGTAGCTGTAAGGTTGTAGATTTTTTTACTCTGCCTTATCAAGCTTGTACTCAAATTATTTATTTTAGTCAATGTGCTTCAGTGTCTAGACAGTATTTTGTAAAATCTCTGTGTGTTTCTGCTTTTGACAATAGTATTAGTACCTGTAATAGTCTGATGTGAAGTCATTTTTTCTTCTTTCCCTCTGAGGAAAGATGTATTGGTAACACAGCTCCCTGTTATGCAGCCAGCTGCCTGGTACCGTTATCTTTTGCATCAAACAGCCAAGGTAAGGAAGAATCCTTTGCTGCTTCAAGCTGAGGTGCTTCATCTGGATACACTGGAAATAATTTCACCTCTGCCCAGCAAAGTCATTTTACAGGTTGCAATAACCAACCCTTGGGGTAGGTAAGGCATGGAGAAGACTAATTGCTGGAATAACTTCTGCTCTGTCTTTAAACTGTTCTGCATGCAGCTGCACAGAGACTTTTTCTCCCCTAAACTGCACACAGTGCACAGGGACCCTGCATGCCATGTGTTGCACCTTCTGTCTTTACCTGCTCTCTCTCCATCTTACCTTTCCTGCAAGATGTTCTCCAGAGACGGATACAGGATTTACCTGTGAATTTCAGCTGAGAGCGTTGACGGAAGATCTGCTGAAGACACGTTCCTGCTGCATTTGGGCATAAAGATTTAAATTTTTGTAGAAATTGTGACTCTCCTTACTACAATATCATGCAATTCCATGCTTTCTGTTGAGTTAAAAGATTTTTCACCAACTGTGAGCAAAGATGACACATTCCTGTGTAAACTGTAACAGTGTATCCACAACAAATCAGAGCTCTGTACTTTTTTTATCAAGCTGCCCAAGTTAGTTATTTTAAAACGAGCTAACATATCTCAGTCATCAACAATGACATTGAGTATAAACATAAACCTTGTAAGCAAGGACAAAAGGTTTGGTACTTACCATGGATATGAGCAAGAGAATCTAGGCAGCATCAGGGCTGCATATACCATATGATTTATTTTCCCGTTAGCTGAATAAGAAATCTGTCTGAAAATTTGCCTTTCTATTTACAAATATGGGGCTAGAAAACCATGCAAAATGTACAATCTTCTTGTATTCAGAGGCCTCATATAGAAAGTAAGAAGATTGTTTTAACGTCTAAAATATCTATGTTGCCATTTTCATCTATATAGCTACTCTGCTCTCTTGAAATATTGAGTATACTGTTTTCAGATTATTTTTAAAGGCCCCTACTTAATGATGGAAATTTTGATTCTGTAGGATGGAAAAAGGAGGTTTCGAAATACTCAAGATTGTTTGAAGTGTGTTTGTGATATGAAAACAACATCCTTTAAAACAGTGTTATGATTAAAGGCAAATATAGCTTTTGTTTCTGCAGTCCAAACCTTGCAGCATGTTATGAAAAACTTGGAATTGGAACTGAAACGAAGAACAAAAAAGCAGTAGAAATGGTGAAATGGAGCCTGCACTTACAGAATGTGCACTTTTTTAGTAATTTAAACTGAGATTTTTCTTTTTAATAAATATAATTTCAACAGAGATACTTTCCTAATTATGAAGGCTTAAAAAAATGGAATGGCTGCACAGTAGTTTCCAATATAATCACAGCATAACATGCCACAGCCTTTTGCAGAGAACAATTATAGTCCTTCAGAAATACTATATTGCATAATATAATTTACTGGACACAGTGTCTTTATATATGTGTACTGCTATGGTAATGGAATTGTTAGAATCCTTTGGAAATGTCAGCAAAATAATATTCATTTTTCATTTTCTTTTGAAGGTCCTTTATATAAACCTGAGTCTTCATAAACCAGTGGGGGTATCAAGAGATCTGAGTTTATATAACTGCACAGTGAAATTTTTTTGAGTAAGTCAGGACTTTTTTATTCAAATGTTGCATGTTGAGGGAGGAAACCTAATTTTGGAATACATGGGGTTTTGGATAAGAGTTTTGAGGTTGTACTATATAGTGATCAACAAATTTGAAGAATATGCTCCTGTTACTCATAAAGATTTAACAGTTGGTATTGAAATACAGTATTGATTAAATAAAAAGAAGCATTAAAGAGTTGTCTTTTTAAAATTCTGTTGTTTAGACTAAAAATTAATTTCTCGATGGAATGGTAAAACTGGGAAGCTCCGTGTTGGGTGTTTGAGGATGTGTGGAGCACCTTAGAATGAAAAAGTACTATTTAATTTGCATTAAAGTGTCTTTGTGTACAAACTCTGTGACTCTTGGCCCTTTTTGCAGGAAACTAAATTTCTACATTGATAATGTCATCTTGTTTTACAGTAGGCTGTTGAATAGCCAAGAGATTGAAAACTGATGAACTGCATGAGAGTTAAAAACACAAGTAGATAAAATGAGGATGAGGAAAGAAGACTCAAAAGTTGGGGAAAGAGAGACACGAGGTATTGGTCCTTGCATTGGAACACTAGAAGACTTCTCAAGATTGAGCTGAAATCTAGGCAAAAGGACTCATAGTCGACAAAAAAATACTAAAAGCTACAGTGCCTTGCAGTCTCCAGTGTATTGGCCCACTTAAACTTTGCAGATCTGTATCAGTGCCAAAAACTTTGCATGTTGTTCATTTGGTAACACCTGGAACTGATGACTTCTATGTAGATATGAAACATTATCTGAATCCTCTTCTTTACTAACACCTAAGGTAATTTCCACAAATTAATTGGATGTTTTTTCCAGAGAAGGAGAATCATATAAAGGGCTTCTGAACAGAAGTAATGACTGCTGCTTCACAGGTTTGTTCAAGGCAACCGTTTCCGTCTCCTAATTTCCCAGTCTGTCTTGGGGAATGTAGGATGCTTGGTCCATATACTATTATTTCAAATGTTTGTGTTAGAATGAATTATTTTTTTTTCTTTTTTTACTCCCCTCCCCTAAAGAGACCTTTGCAAATTCCAAGTAGCAAAACTCAAGTTCTGTGGTGTTTGGATTTAATTGGTAGATGAGTTATATTTACTAGTCCTTTGAGTTACATTTACTAGTCCTTCTGGATGATTTGCATTCGTAGCAAGGAGGAGATGATCTCTAGAAGCAGTCCTTTGCTGGCAGAAATGAGGAACTGGGAATCTCTTTAACAAGGGTTGACCAGGCTTACAAGGAATCTCAGCCAAAAAGGAGGAGGTCCAAGGTGCTCCTTGCTTTCAAAGTACAACTTTAAAGCCTTTACCTTGTCTAGTTGAAATAGGTACTTAATGGATCGCTTTAGTCTCTCAATTTTTTAGTTCACTGTAAAGGTATTGATCACATACAAAGCCTCAGCAATGAAAGGACATAGAATGTTTTTCTCTCCCTTGCACTAGCAGTCAGAAAAAAAGAAAAAGATTAAAAAATCCCCCAACCAACCAATCAACCAACCAACCAAAAAAGGAGACAAACAAACAAAGCCCACCCCACCCACCAAACAGCCAAACATGGCTGTGCTGTCTACTTGAAAGCAGAAATTATTAGAGAGGGCATCTTACTAAGAGCTGAGTTTTGTTTTGGCCCTTGGTACATGCAGAACTTTCATAAAACAGGGTAAATACAGAAAGCATTTTCTGCGAGATCTGTCTAACACCATGACACTTCTCCATGAAGTCAGATGCACTATAGCTGTTTTATAAACAGGAAAGTAGAAAATGCATGAGTGTTGCCAATTCAGCTTAACATAAAAGTCCTAGGTGTGCTTTAGGGCCCTGTTATATTACAGCCACTTGTTACCCCTGTGGCAAGGCCAAAGGTTCTTCAAATATACATTATTTGTGTACACATTGAAGTGTGTTCCTTATAAGCCAAGCAGAGGGATCTTTATAGAAATTAAAACTCTTTATTACTCATTTAAATGATGATAAAACCTAGATGTTGGGCCAAAGAACTATCTGAAGCCATATTTAAGATACACACTTAAGTCAAAGTCTGCTTTGTGTAGCTGGGATGTTCCTTAAGCATTACAGCTGGCACTGATGTTATGCAATAAGGCCATTTGTTTTTAAATGGCTTAAGAGGGTTTTATAAGGAAGGAAATCACCTGCAGAAATAAATCTTAGTCTGTACTGCTTTGGGCAACAGAATGGGAGGAAAAGGATTAGAGACATTTTGATGCTGATTCTCTTCCTACAAGTTATCGATTCGTGGCTGCAGAATTTCCTCTCCAAAGCTAAGCCCCAGTGAGTCTGGAGAAGCATGACAACTCCCACATTTATTTGTGAGGATTTTTTTTTCCCCTTCTTGCTAGCTATGTTATTACTTCAGAGATTTGCTCCTCAGTAATTTGAATCAATAGTTTCATTCACGTTGATGAGGCAGTTCATATCACTTTTGGGTTAAAAGTGGCTCTTTCTCTAGTTTCTTTTGCTTAGGCACATAAAAATACATTCTGTATAATAGCAAAAAAACCCCCCAAAACCAAAAGGAATTTCACAAGGATTTATATGAAGCTAAGAAGTAAGTAAAGAGTGTACAACCTTAAACTAGTAGGATATAGCAGAAGACGATACTGAACATGATTTTCTTGTGTTACATGGGTGCAACTATCCATGACTGAAGAATCATCCTTTCAAGTAGTCCTTTCTCTTCCAGTTCACTGGACATTGCACTTGCTTTTCCTGTATTCATCAAACTCCTTCATTTGTGCTGTTTGCCCAGTAATCACATATTGGGAAAACGAACTACTCATACTTTAACTTTTCAATAAGAGAAGTTATTGGGGCAGATGCAATGGACATTTAGAGTCTATGATATTGATGAATGGCTCCATATTTGTTTTCTTTCCTTCAGCCTAAATTCTATTGGAATTTTAATCTTTTTTTCAGGCAGTGAATCTAAGAAAAGTGACACTCACTGCCTTCGATCCTTAAGATATACATTTAATCCATACAAAGGAAGTTGTGTTGCCTAGTCTGCTTGCAGGAACCTGACTCTATCCTAACTGTTTGTTAATCCTACCTCCTTGTTTGTTTTCTGTATTAGGGACAGCAAGTGCAGTATTGATTGGCTTTTTCAAGCAGACTGGACTCCATCCTGCAATTTAGACATGCACAGTTAAGGCATGTTTAAATATTTTCTCCTTTTTTTTATAGTCTCTGCTTGCTCTCCTGCTTCTTGTACATGTTCAGAAGAAATGAGAGCTTGATGCTGCTCCCCTCCCCAGTGTGTGTGGATTTGGCTCAGTTGCTGCTGAATGCCTGTGAGAAGGAAAGATTGGATCACTGATGACTGTCCCTTTGTGTGCAGAGTGTGTACTGGGCACTACAAACCGCTCCAGTACTTCTTACTCTGAAATTCACTACCTGCCTGGCTGGTGCTGCTGTCATCCGCAGAATGAGACTGTCTTGCACTGTGGCTAAAGCAGGTTCCATGGCACTGCTGCAGTTTGGAGCGTACTAAATGGTTCAAAGTAGCTGAGCCCTCTGGAGATGCTCCCATTCCACTTCTGCATAACTGGAATACACTGCCAGCCCTCTCATTTAATGATATATTTGCATCCTAATAGTATGTTTGGATCCACTCCCCTTCTAAGTTGCTTCATCAAAGCCCAGGCACCCTAATCCTACCATATTATGTTTGCTTTGCTTTGTTGAACGCTAATCTCTATGAATTTTAACTCACTTTTCAGAGTGATGTCAAGGAAGATTATAATTAGGATTCTACAAGAATCTGTAAGGTTTTGCTCCCTTGCCCCTTCTTTTTCAGTTTAAGGCTTTCTTTTTCAGTTTAAGTTTATTCTATTGCACTTTCCTTTTCTCCTTCCTTTCCATTGGTCTTTCATTTACTGATAAAGATTCATGTAATGGGCTCAGACCTTATTTGAAATATGGCATAGTCTTCAAAATAAAAAGATTTGTACCTATCGAGGTGAGGGCAGTGAACATTTGACATGGCTTTACAGCTCAATAACCCTAGAGAGTATATTGGCTGAACTGTCAGAGCTCGAATCCAGATTAATATTTTAAACCTGCTGAGTTTCTCAGCTGTTTAGAGACAGTGGTTTTGTATCATCCCTTCCAAAGGGAAGGGGCTTGTTGCAGATTTGCAATCTCAATGTGTCTGGCTTTCTTTTACCATTCTTTAGGTTTAGAGGAATTCTGCTCTAGGGTTTGGCTCAACTGTACCTATTACACATGCCTGGCCAGCCTGTAATTAGACCTACTACTTAAATGCTGACTAGCTTTCTTCTGTTTACTGGTATGGATTAAATTTGAAAGATTTCAACAGAAGAATATAAATGAAGTGATTGCCTAGCTCTGGATTTTCTCCATCTTCCCTTGATGCACTAATGAGAATCAATTGCAATTGCTTATTATTTTTAAATAGCAGTTAATTTGAGAAAATCTGATTCACTAGCTCTTTTCATTTTGCTGATTTGATTTCAACCTTCTGCCCATCTGGGCCAACCTACATATACTGCTCTAAAACCAGTACATAAACTGATTGGTGCACATAACCAAAGTCAAAGACACTCAGCCAACTCAGGTTGTCACCCAGCAAAGTGTTTGTATCAGTGTGCTCCAATCCTATTTTCTTGTTGGTAAAATCCTTAGTGAAAGAGGAGCTTTACTTTGCAGTTAATTGTCTCTTGTGCCTGAAAGAGAATCAGACAGGTTATAGAAAAGATCTCCTGTTTATCGGTTCAGTTCTCTGGGTGTTAAGATCTGGTGACAGTATGTCAGAATGTGGAGTAGCATAGTCAGAGAAATTGTTTCCTGAGAGCTGCTCACTTTATTCTGCCTGGGGATGTTCTGATAGAATCCCACGCTCACCGTAAAAACTGTAGAATTAATCTCTGTGAAGTCATGTGATGCTTCTAGAAATGGCCTTCTGGTCAAACTGCTGCATCTGTGCAAATCCCCTTGATGGCAATAAAGAATCCTGAAGTAGGATTGTAGGCTAAGCTGTAAGCTCTTTAGGTTAGGGCAATTATCCTCCTGTAATTATTTAAAAATGTTTTTTTAGATTTATAGCTTTGTGGCAACGTCTGTGATAAAAAAAGAATATTCAGGAGCTGGTAGTATATACAGGGTCTTTAGCAACAGGCGCAGCATTGTATGTCATTAGTTTCTACAGAAGAGGTGTGCTGTTATCTGATGTGAGGAAGAAAAAGATGTATTCTTCTTCTCTGAATAAAGGGGTGGGTGAGAGTTACTAGCTCCTGATGGTCTCCCCACATTTAAATGCATGGTGATTTCCGTTCACAACTTGTTAAATGCTTTTCACTTCATGGCAGAAAAAAAGATAGGATAATACACTGAAAGTACAGGATGCTTGTATGTGATGAAACACTGCTTTTTTTTTCCATTATATACACACAGGGAAGTTGAAATGTTATTTGTAGAGGATAAAGGTGAACTTTGCTCATGATTTTATGAACTTTATTGCACAGTTCTCTTTGTGCAAACAGCACTTGACACTCTCTTGCCTTTTGTTATTTTCAGCAGATTGGAGTCCTTTGTTTTTTTAATGTTGAACTGTGACAGAGCAGCAGGTGTTGGATAAAAAGAATCAAGATCACTTTTGGGTTTTGTGCAAATATTTGGGGGGATTTGTGAAGTCCTGTAAAATGCAATTAGTTTTGCTTGCTATCTCCTTTTCCCTAGACCATTGATTTGCAATTCTGGAATAATTTGTCATTGTTTTTCCCAAAGTGGAGTTGGGAGCTGGTCTGGGCTAAGGCTCTTAGCCCATTTGGTGTTGCTGGGGTTGGTGTTCACTTTGTAAACAGCCATGCTGGCTGAAGATGTCACCCTCAAACAGCTACTTGCTACTATTCCTCTGCTGGGTATTTCTGTCCTCTCTCAGCAGAGAGAATAGCGTGGACTCTGCTGTTTTCTGCTTCAAAGTTAGACTGAAAATTAAGCTTAAAAGAACTCTATTTTCTGAAATGAAAGAAAGAGGGATCAAGTGAATCCACTAACAAAGAGAGAGGGGAGTAGGGAAGAACCTCTGATGGCCATGGAAGACAAATAGCTCAGGTCAGTAGCATCTGCAGCTGCACAGCCACATCTGGAAGTGGCCATCTGTCTGCAGCCCAAGTTAGCCTCTGGATTTGCCTAAGGAATTATCAAGCTTGCAGAAATAAATAACTTTCCATGAGGAACTATTAAGGTATCGAAAAAGTAGCAAAGATCTCAAATTAATTAAAGCAATGTCATCAGCCAGATTCAAGCATCTGTGTATTTCTGTCTAGTTCGTTGTATACCTGTGACAAGTGTCTGCTTCCCACCAGTTTTGTGTCTTCACGTGGTGTCTGTGACCACTTGTGTCCAATCACTGCCAGTTCAGGAGGGTCTGTCAGTCTTCAGCCAGGACTGGACACATATTGAACAGTGTCAGACTCTGAATCACTTAGTCCTTTCTCCCCGTACTGATGTGCTCAAAACTCAGACTGTACCTAGGATAAAGCTCAGTGACATACTTGATACAGTTTGTTTGAAATGTCAAGTAATATGATAACTTCTCCATAAACTAATAGCTTAATCCAATATGATCACTGAGAAAGAAATAATTCTGTTTTCAAATGTTTCCATGACCCGGTATTGTCATGAACACAGATATGGAATTTCTGATGGCTGGTGAAATGTATTTCCATGTTGTTTATAGCTGTGTACTTATATTCAGGTGGTTCATTCAGCTTTCAATAATTCAGGATGCTATAAGTGACTGCAAAAATTTCATAAATATGCAACTAAAAATCAGGAATGATTATGAACAAAGACAGTGAAAGAACAGTTTTAGCAAAATGATCAGCAGTCAGGAAGAGGCTCAGGTGAGTAGTCAGTTTTCCCTGATTTCTTGTAATAAGTATTGAGAAGGAAGAAAATGTATTTTGCTAATCTCATGAAAAGTCTATTGAAGTTGCCATTCATTTTTTAACTTGAGCACCATCTAGTGTGCATTATAAAAATGATTTAAAATGTATATATAAGGCCAGTTCATTATGGTACTTAGGAGTGGAAGTGCTGGCATGTCTTCAATGTAAAAAGGAAAAAGCACATCAGAGCTTATGTCCTTCTAAATTTCAGTAAAACAAGCTTCAAGTGACAAACATTCTTGTGAGCCTGCTTCCTCTTTTTTTGTGCTTGCTTGCTTGCACTTGCTTGCACTTAAAATAAAGCAAGAAATGAAATGCACAAAAATAAATGTATTTATTGACAAGGAGGTTAAAAATAAAAAACCAAACAACTGTTTTTTTTTCTAAATGCAAATGCATGTTTGTATATTCATGCAAATATAAATATAGAGCCCTGCACATTGCTTGAAGTTGATACTATCTGCTCCACCAAAACCCTAGCTTTCAGCTAAATGTATCTTGGCAGATGTTCACTAGATCTACGCAGACTTGGAGTACAGTCAGAGATTAATTTCTTTCCTGTGTGTCTGGATCAGAGTGAGTGCATTTATAAAAAGTTCACTGTGCTGATATTTCTCTTATTAGCATTGTTTGGTGCAGCGTGTGCCCCATGACATGCTAAGGGAGCAGCCCACCTGGTATTACCATTGCTAATGAAGTTCATACTGCTCTTCTCGATTTTGTTTGCACCTGTGCTGCAAAGTCCCTCTGGCAGTAACTTCTGCCCTCTTTCCAGTCACCTCACATTCCTCCATATAACAAGATTTAGAGGTCCTGCTGGGGGGTGTTACTCATTCTCATGCATATCCATCACCAGTCAGGTTTCTACTCCTTGTTACAGGAGTTCCAGTGTTGAGGGAAAGATCTCCTGCTCCCACGTGTTCTTCTGGAGATCAAAACCTACCATGAGATGTTTTAAAAAAGCTTAAGATTTGTGCATCAAGCGAATGATTCTTTCGTGAAGTGGGAGGCAAAGGAAGGGGATGTTGCTAAGATTTTTTAAAACTTTCAGCTTGAGAGTCTACTTATTTTTTGCTGCAATCATTTAATTATACAGAGGCTGCTTAGGCAGACAAATCAGTATTATTTTAAGCCCAGATATGAAAGTCAAAGCTGGTAGAACTATACCCGAAGAATCAAGATTTTATGACTTGAAAAAGAAAAAAAGCTTATTTGGGGCATTTCTCTTTCTCAGTTCAAACAAAGTTTTGGAAATGGACATCACTGACCCTAACAGCCTCATGTGCTCTGGCAATTGTAAGAGCTCCTTGTTTCTATAGTTTCTGAGTGAAACTGAAATAATTCAGATCAATAACTGCAATTTTTAACACTTAGTATCTGTATTTGGATAAAGCTTTTGAACTTCACCTGTCATTTGCTTACTTGCTGCCCAGACATAGAGTTTGTAGTGCAGGAAAAACTATAAACTTTTCACCAAAGCCACACATCAAATGCATTTTCAGAATATATTGTCCAGATAACAAGTGATACAAGCTGCGTTACAGTGAATCACCCCATTGTGCACTGGGGTTGAGAACTGTTCACCTTCCGTGTGTGAGAGTTGTGTTCCATATGATCTAGGGAACAGATTTAATGACCTCTTGTTTCAGGGGGACCCTCTGGTGGGGTTTACTTTCTCCATCCAAACCACTTTTTCTCTGAACTATGCTAAGTAAAGACTGTGCAGTATGAGGCAACCTCTTTAAGCAGAGGAAGTTATCCCTTTCTAGACATTTGCTGCACTCTAGGAAGGAGATACCAAATGGAAAATATACTGGCCTAGAAAGCAAGGGATGGCTCAGTGTAAGTTCAGGTGAGGTGGCAGAAAACAGAATGCCAAACATTCATGAAAATAATTTTAAAAAAGTGTTGAAGTTAGAACCCGTACTGTTATTAGTGTTGTGTTTACTGTCTGGTAGTTTTATGATGTTTATTTCAGCTCAGATTGTAACATCAATACTGTTGAATGATTCATAATAGACTAATTCAGTTTTTCTTTTGGAAAGGAAGATTTTGCTGCAAACCAGATGTTGTGTCCGATCTGAATATATAAACTGATTACAAAAGCACAGACAAATGTGTACTTTGTCCTGAAAGCAGCCAGGAACTGCTTGTTTTCCCTTAAGTGGAAATATGTTGAAGTAAAGTAATTTATACAGTAAAGTGATTTATAAGGACTGTGAAATTAGAAGTCTTCAACATTACCCCCCCCCCCCCCCCTTCCTCCACATACATACCAAAAGACTTGTAGTCTTCTGAATCACTAAGGCATGATTTCCATTCCTGTCTCACCAAAGTTTAGGCGGAGTTGTTGTTTTCTGGTATGCAGCATAGAAAACGCCACCAACCTAAGAATTAAGCCTGTGGTTCTATTGGAATAGTTTCCTCACCTAAAGCAAACAGCACAGAGAATCTGGTGGTGCTGTTCCTTAGGAAGCTCTGTTTCAGTGGTTCTTCATTTCTCTGTGTAATTTCTGAAAATGTTAGTATTTAATTCCTAGGTGTTTTAATACTCTTTGCACAGTCAGCTATTAAAGTTATTTGCGTTGAAAAGAACCGCTTCCCATTAGTGCTTTACTGTTGATACAAGGTTTCATTATCTCACAGAGTATTTGGCTTTATCATTTGGAACATGGTTCAAGAGCTTTGCCATTCTGCCTTTTCATCAAAATTGTAATTTTCAATGGGATTTGCATCGAAAATTTTCAATGGAGCATTTGCAAGCAGAGATACGTATTCTTTTTTTTCAAGGGTGTGTTTTTAAAAGCACTTTGGTTTCGCTTAAGGCCTTTCTTCATCAACAGTAGTTTTGTAATACTTGAAGACTGTTAAGTCTACTGCAAAAATGCTTTGGTCCCAATCCCCTCCAAGAGTTTCTTTAAAAGACAAAACGTAATGGATTGGTGAAGCAGATTGGGCAATCATATCACATGGCATGAGAAAGGGACATCTGACAACCCAACATGAACAGCAGTCTGAAGCCAGACAGAATTAATACCACAGAGCTCACAGTCTATGTAGCCACTTTCAGCTGGGGCAAGGGGCTGTGCTTGAGTGCTTGTGACAGTCCCATGCAAAATGTTAAGGTGGGAACAATTAATTCTTAGAGACACGAATGAAGAGGAGAGCTGCTGGTCTAATGCCAGTGAATGGGGAAATCTGAACACCAGCACTCCAAGCTTCTTACCAGAATGACTGAAATTGCTTTGAAAGAGGTATCCTGAGAAGCACAGTATAATTCTCTCAAAATGTTGTCACTTTTCTGTCATTTCATTCTTTGGAAAAAATAGCACCTGGTCCTATTCCCTGAGCTAGTCACCTGCCTATGTGCTACTAGAACACCATTTGTGAAGTTAATGAATAGTATGAGCTCACTGAATTCCCATCTTACCAGATCTTCCTTATTTGATGATATCTCATGAAAGAAGACAGACTGCCTAACTGAGTAAATGGGTTATCTGCATTTTTGGGGGTTTTCCTTATTTGTTTGGTGTTTTTTTCAGTTTATTTTTTTATTTTCTTTGCAAGTCCAGGGACCTGAATTCTTCAACTGTTTCTTTTTGATGATAAGTGAATACTTCTTTGTGCCAGAGTCTGCAGGCCATATGCCTGCATGTTCCCATTTCCTCACCCTATAATTAACTCCTTAAAGCAGCTCCCAGGAATACTTAAAATCTTGTTAATCTTATAAAAATGAAACAGCTAGCCTTAGGAGAATTGCTTAGTTTAACAGGAAGGGTTTATAAAATGACTCTGAACAGGGAAATTAAGAAAAAATGAGAAGCAGATTGACATTTGGTTGTGGTTATATCGAAGAGCATCCTTTATGTCTATTTTTTTTCGTATGGATCTATTGCATATTGTGCTTCCAAGAATAATTGGATTAGATTATGTTAAGCATTTCTCCATTTATGTCTGGAAATTAATGTGACCTATAATTTTTTTTAGTCTGTATGTATTATTCCTGAATGTAGTGACCTTATGTATCAGTGAGATAACAGAAAATAGAAATAGACAACAAAACATCTTCAAATACATGTAGTGCTCATGTTTCTGTTTAGAGCCCTTACCGTCGGTGATTCTGTAACTCCCTAGAATTGTGCCTTATGGCATCTTCCCTGGCAGCGGGCTGATCGTGGCATTTCAGACTAGCACAACCTCATCTAGACATCTTCAGTGCATGCTTTAAGATTCTTCTCCATTAGCAGGCACAAGTGTAGCCTGAGATGGCCTAAGTAGTTTGTTTCAGAGAGTGTATTTACTATCTGAATACTTCTGCTGAACCACCACAATTAAAACCCAGTATATGAAAGTGATTTGACTGTAGTGCCTGTTCCTCTAAATATTTTAGACTAATAGTTATGATTCAGTAGCTGCTGCATCAACAGTGGAGTTGTTCCTGCGACAGGAGTCACCGTGATGCAGTGATGACTGTTTTGCTTGAACAAACTACATTACTTCAGTTGGCAGCAGGGGAACTAGAAATTGTCCTTATGCCAGGTCACATTTTTCTCGTGTGACCTTTTTTCCTATTAATTCAATGGAACTCCTTGAATACTGTGCCACAGGCTTTAAGGATGGTTTCTGATCTGGATGTGAAAAACAGAAGAGAGTTGCTGGAAATAATCACCTGTCAGGGAAAGATGTGCAAGGACATCTCACACAGACGTTTGCTTTGGTTTGCTTGTATTTGTAGTTTGAATGGTCATTTAGTGAATGTGTAGGAGTCTCCCACAAACTGCCCTCAGCCAACACAGCTCATATGAAGGGTGCAACTCTTGATCAAGGCAAAACTCTCAGTGGTTACAGTGGGGATCAGGAACATGTGTTTAAGGAACATAAGGAACTTGTCAATGACAAGTAGACTGAAGGGACCCATATGGAGTGATACTTGGGGTGTTCTGTGCAGGGCCAGGAGTTGGATTTGACATTCCTGATGGGTCCCTTCCAACTCAGCATATTCTATGATTCTATGACTCACCCTGAGCTATTACCTGGGAATTAGGCTTCTCTAGGATGCACAGTAAGGTAAACATACTCATGATATTCTACTAAGGATATTTCTCCTTAAAAGACTACTTTTATAAACAAAAAAACCCAAAATAAGACTAAAGTGGCTACCATGTTTCAATAGATAATGCCCCGGTCCAATTTTAACTGATCCAAGCCCTAGTTCCTTTGTCATGGACTAGATACAATGAATCTGGGTTTCACTGCTTAAAACAACTCCTGTCTCTGTAGATTTATCACCACCGAGCTCTTACTCTGTTTTATACCATCAGACTTGTCTATCATGTCATATCCACAGCTGACTCTCAGCAGCTGTAAATCAATGCATTTTTTTTGATTTCAATGTTAATTTTTTTCCTATTCACCAGCTGAAGATCAGTCCAAGAATTTGTTGACTGACTTTCCTATCTGGGTTGTGATCTGTATTTCTAATTACATATTTACAGTGATGGTAGTTTTTCTTCTGGATTTAATTTTTGCTCTGGGTTTATTTGCTATATTAGAGTTGTGTTTTAATACACTCCTTCTATTCTAGCAAGTTACCCTGAAGTAGCTTATTGAATCAAAAAACATAGTACATTTTTAAACGATGAAAAGAAAATGTGGAATCTCCATTATAAAATGCCCTGTCTTCAGAATTATTGCCTGTAAGTAGTTGGCACCTTTCTAGGCTGTCCTTTACTCCAAACTTTACTTGCATTTTTTTTTTTTTCATCCATCGTTTCCAGACTGTAGCAGACATGAGGCAGTTTAACTTTGTGTCTTAGTTTCCTTTTGACAGGTATAGCTAAAAATCTGGAACGTGTCCTCATATTTCCCTAAAAGCAAACAATTGCAATGTATTAAATTCAAGCTCTCTAGTTTGTCACATCCTGTAGAGAAAGAAAAATTATGCCAGGTGTATTTTCTCTGTGACCTTGTGTTTCTCCCCAAGTTTTTTTAAAAATCCAGAGATTATGTATGATTCAAATACATTTCCCTTGTGTTTGAATCATATTCAGGTTTGTATTTTCTTGTATTTTGTATTAGAAAAACAGTATCTCAGTAAGTGTTTGAATGTGCAGCTACCATTCCAGGTGTGTTACTAAGGGTGAATATTCTCTTTGTGCTCTTACCCTACCCCACTGCGCACATAGTCCTCCTTATAAAGACAGCTCTTCTAAAGAGGCTCACCTCATTTTTCACCTCATCCAGAAATCAGTATGTTTCCAGCTTCTTTCTTCTGTTCAGAGCTTTCAGAGACGGTGATGCCAGCTGGAAAGGGCTTTGTCTTCCCGAGATACGCTCTCGACATTCACCATTAGTAATGGCAAGTGTTACTTAAAATAACTGGTGTAGCTGCAGGTAACTATCTCTGCTCCCTTCAAAAGTGGATTACAGGTCCTCCTGCAGCCACTGAAGAACATTCTGGTAGATAGGTTTTTGAGAAATATGCATAAAACATCTTCCCCAGGTCTCTTTCATCCTGAATAGTTGTGATGCTGTGCATGGTCAAGAAGGGAATATTAGGATCTCTCTGTATCCCTTTTATTATTTTGTCTTTAGGACAAACTCCTCAAAAGCATAACAAGGAAGTCTCAGGTGCTAACAGTAAATTTTAAACTTCGGAAGGAGGTATGTGGCCACTGGCAGTATTTGAGTCACGATGCAATGCTCACTGTGCAATGTGATGTGCAGCGTCATGGGTTGGCTGTCATGCTCATGGAAGAGGAAACAAGGGAACTCTGTTTTCAATGGGAGGGGAACTCTGTTTTTAGGAAGGGGACTGGACCTCCAGGTCTGTGAATACAATTCTTTTTAGCAATCAATTTTAATTTAAAATTAAGTAAGTTGACTTACTGCTGTGAAGATCATGCCTCTTGAAATGATATGTCTCCTTGGATGAGCAGAAAGAAACCGGGCATTTGCAATGCCAGTCACCTTGAAGAATGCATAAGTGTGCTGTTAAAAATGTTATCACAGCACAGACTTCATGGCAGAAACCTACTCAAGGAACTAAAATATAGCCAGATATGAGAGCGCATTGTAGCATGATCTCCTGGAAGTCTGTGAATAATTTGCAATGGATGAAATAGAACCTCATTCTCAGTAGGCTCTTGCTAAGTTTCAAAATTAGAATTTTGATGAGGTTCAAATGTGAATAATACTTTCATCTCCATGAAACTGGTGACCTTCCTGGATAAAGCGAGGAATAAATGGTAATGACTGGTTATGCCTTGCACAAAAATACAGCTTTGGGCAATAGGTCTGTATTCACAGGAAAGGGGTGCCAGCTACTTGTAAAGGCTTCTCTTTAGGTTTAAGTGGGTTTATTAACATCTTCGTTATTATTTATTTCTGACAGTTTGAGGATTAGTAGGAATGCCTGTTGCAGTTGATTATGGTTTACCTCTTTTTGATACTCAGTTAATGGTGCAGGAGAATGCTAAGGGAATTAACCCTTAGAGCTGGGAAGTGCTTTCAGGACTATAGTTAGCAAAGATTGGCTGTGGTTCTAACTGGAGAGTAGATGGAGTCTTCTGGTGTAATTCCAAGGGACAGGTGGGATGAGCTGCTCCATTCTCTAGAGATGACAATTGATCAGAATTTCCTGAATTAGGGAAGAGAGGGCGATATCTCTAGTGTACTGAAGACATCAAGTGTTGTATCTGCCCAGATTGCATGAGTAATCTAACATCTGAACAGGACAGAAATACCAATTTGTTTGAAAAAGAAACATAAGTTGAACTGACAAAAAGTTTTAGTATACCAATGAGTAAAATAGCTATGTTTTGTATTAGCACTTTATATTAGCATTTTTTATTAACATCCTGTGATCACAGGATCATAGAAAGATTGAGATGGGAAGGGACTTCTGAAGGTCATCTTGACTGGTCCTCTACTCAAGCAAGGCCACCCAAGCCAGTTGCCCATGTTTAGATGGCTTTTCAGTATCTTCAAGGAGGGAGACACTATAACCTCTCTGGGGAACCTGTGCCAATGCTCTGTTACCTTTACAGTACAAAAGTGTTTCCTTATGTTCACAGGGAACCTCTTGTGTTTCAGTTTATGCCCATGGCCTCCTGTCCTTAACTGGGCACCAGTGAAAAGAGCCTACCTTTGTCTTCTTACACGCTCTCTTCAGGTATCTATATATACATTAATGAGATCTGGCCTGAGCATTCTCTTCTCTAGGCTAAACAGTCCCAGTGTAGCTGTTCAGTTTGCTTTCCCCTTTAAGAACATTATTAGCTTTTAGACAGTTTCTAGCTGCTCAGTCATCAGCTGTGAGCAAGAAGACTGAAAAATCTTTTTCCAGGTCTTGGCTTTGCTGTAATTGCAGCATTATCTCTAATACTGTAATGGCATTCAATCTTTGTGTTCTGATTTCTGCAGCACACTGTGCTTTGCTTCACAGAGCAGTGTGGAGAAAACCCCACAGAATAATGAGATCAAGCACTAAATTTTGGGATGTACCACAGTATTTGGTCTTCTGTAACCTGCACTGGCTGGCCATGCAAGCTGACAGATGTATGACTGATGTATGCAACTCCAGATAAAACACCTATGGGCCCTTGAAGAGGTCCACAGTTGAGCACTGTTGATGTGGCAAATTTGAATTGACAGGGCAGGTAGGGTATGGGATCTTTCCTAGTGAATGGAAAGCAGTCACCTGAAATTACTTTTGTGTATGATGACAAAAATTATTTGGGATTTTACCAAAAGAGAGTCTGAGAACAAGGCATGCTCTATTAGGAAGAACATGATGGAGGCTTGGTGTGCAGAGAAGTCTTTATGTAGTAATCACCAAAGATTGGTTATAGAATAACCCAACTTAGTCTTAAGCATGTGGGAAATTTAAATACGTTTCTCATTTTTTTACTAACATCTTCTTATTTTTCAGGACCAGTAGATTTGAAGTACTGATGCATTTTTTGAGTATAACCTGTGTTGCTTGTTAGGTCAGAAAAGTGAATTCCTAGCAGCTGCAGTCCCAATGGTTCTTTGGACTTTCACAGGATTAAAAGAGAGGAGCTGCACTCTGCTAATGCTGATATGTGTTCTAGAGAGCAACTCTTCTGCCTCAGCTGTCAGAGGGAAGCCCAATCAGGAAATTTCATAGTGCCCATTCAGGATGGATGGAGCAGCTGCTCATCCCATAGCCCGTGTGCCAGTGACACGTCTGTGCAGTCTCAGAGAGCTGCCTCTGGGAAAGAGCCTCTGTGCCTTCCAGCTAAAGCTGACTTTGGCAGCCCCTCATGGCTTCTGCGTGAATTTTAACTGTGCCTTTGCATCACAATATTCTGAATTCCAGTGGAATTATACTGATGTCATATAAGGGAGAACAGCATCTGCTTTCCACTTGCTTTCAAATGGGGTTTTAAATGTAAATGTCGGTTTGGGTATATTGCAGACTGTTCCATGAAGATATAATAAGCCTGATGTGTAAGTATCATTGCATGCAGTGCAACACTTTAATGAACTTCTTTCAGTATTTTCCAGGAACTAACTTTTATGTCACATGCATCCCAAATTAATTAAGAAATTCCGTAGTAAAAGCAAATTGGATAAATTGATAACTAGCTCTTTTTTTCTTCAGTGTATCCTTGCTCTAGTCTTGTTTAAAACTAGAGGATATAACTTAAATAAAATTATAGAACAGTAATGAATCTATTATATGATACAT
This sequence comes from Cephalopterus ornatus, assembly GCA_013396775.1. Taxonomy (NCBI): domain Eukaryota; kingdom Metazoa; phylum Chordata; class Aves; order Passeriformes; family Cotingidae; genus Cephalopterus; species Cephalopterus ornatus. Next base: position 199,363 of record VZRE01004037.1, read on the forward strand.
TAAATGCAATGTCCAAAGGGGCATTTTTCTGTGACATCTCAATAGGAAAAAACCGCATTAGGGTAAATATTTGGATATTGGAAAGTTGGATAACTATATTCAAGACTGTATGCTACATTTGTCACTGCCATTTAATTTGCTGCAAGTGATTTGGATTGCTATTTTTAAATTAAATTTGGAGTTTATTTAATGTTTTAGAACAAACTACAACAAAAGTCTGAGAAGAAAGCAGCAAGGATGCTCATAGACTATATACAACCCACATGAGAGAAAAAAAAAAATCTTTTCTTGTCAACATCTGAGATAGTACAGAAATGAATAATTAAGAGGTACTCTGGAAATCACCTTCAGCAAGAGACTATCCTTGGTTCAGATATGTAAGGCCAAGCAGTGTAACTTCAAGGTTGCAACAGTGATTGTCAAACTGCTTGGCGTGTCCTTTTCCACTTCCTATGCCTTGCATGGAAAAATTGGAAGGAAGGAGTAGAGATCAGGCTGAGCTCCCCTAGAGGTATTCAGCCATTTTCCTAGCTATGTGAAACCAACCTCAGTTATTTAATGGTTTCAGAAGACTTCTGTATCACAAATACGAAAGAATCAGCTTCCAAAACCAAACCAAACTGCAGCAGGGGGTAGAAAAATGAGTTGTCTGAAGTTTAGGAAAATAATAAAAATCTTGTTTTGAGATTCAAAAAAAAAAATGCTTTTAATGTGAGTAATTTGCACCCAGCAATAAGATTCTGTTGGTAAAAGTATAGTTTTACATATTTTTATGTTACATAAAATTGCTTTTCCAGGAATTTACAAGCTTGATCTTAAGCACGTCCTTAGAAATATAGTTGTCAGAATACGCAGTCTCATAATCTCTTATTGTTTCTTTGCCTCAAAACATAAAAGTAGATTAAAAGCTACTGAGAGAAAAATATTAAATGAAATAATCCCATCAAATTTTCTACATTTCTAAATTTTTAATCCAGCAATCTTATGTGGTCCTAAAGTTAGTCCATGGAAATACCACATACCTCCAAATGGGTGGAACCACTTAATTTCATATGGTTAAATTTTGATATTTGATATTTGAGTATCTAATCCCTATCTTTAAATATACAAGGAATATAATTAAGTTGGTTGATTAAGACTATGAGGTCCTTGAGGCAAAGACTTTCGCAAAAATTGCTTTTTAAGCCTTCTTTAAAGACCCATGGTAGTATTACATGCATAAGAGCAACAAATCCACACATTAGGTTGCAGAATTTCTTCAAGTAATGATTATGTGAATGTCTTTGTATTAGTGTAGTAAACTTGCTTCCTCTATTATTGGCTGCAGTAAAATGGTTAAGCACTTCTAAGAAGAAGTTCAAATCTCTGAAAAAGCAATACTCAGGAAATACTTTGGCGGTAAAGAATTTGAAGCCAAGCTGATAATGTTTATTATTAGTAAGTACCAATGAATTTTTTCATTTTAACCGTGGGGAACAGTCTTCAACCAGTATGGTAGACGCACAAGTAGGTGCTGTTACTCCAAGGCAAATACTATTTCTTTTCTGTTTTGTAGATCTTCTCTGCCCACATCAAGTGTTTGTATCTGTTCAAATCAGGTATTTCACTTTATGACAGTAAAGGCCTGGTTATGGTTCTATCACAGTCAGAGTATTTCCCCCTTTGAAAATTAATGCCTTGTGTTTGCTGTGTTTGTTGACAATGTGAGGGAGACCATTTGCTACCGAATAGCACAGGCTTATCTCTTTGCTAAATTACCGGAGCCTTATTTAAAGACAGCTTTCGTTCAGCAGTTTGTTTCGCAAGCACAGAATGGCTTGTCCTAGCAAAGTGCTGACTTGCACATGCAGGCTAGTCTCCCAACATTGTGCATTATTTTTTGTAAACTTCTATATATCTGTCTCCTAACTTAAGAAAACAAAAATTTTAAAGACATGAACTAATAAAAATAAACCTTTTTTAAAAAAATATTCATTGCAGTTGCAAACAAAAATTCAAATCCTTGAGCAGGTCATTATGATTTTGTCTGAGGTGCCTTTCAACCTGAATTATCCCATTATATCTCTTAATTTTATTCAAAGTCATATATATAAAGTAGAATAAACCTCCCTTCCACTCAAAGCTTTTGAGAAGTAGTTGCAGTTACCTTACTGGTGAAATGCTGGTGATTTTCAAAAGTATATGCTGTCCTGGCAGTGTTCAAGGCCAGGCTGGATGGAGCCTTGAGCAACCTGATCTAGAGGAACGTGACCCTGCCCATGATCTTTAAGGTCCCTTCCAACCCAAATCATTTAGTGATTCTATGATCTGCAGGCTTCTATGCAAATCAGTTTCTGTATCCTGAAATAACCAATCACAGTTGCAGGTATGCATTCTAAAGGTATTGATCACAGAAAAATTGAAAGTATTCTGTAGCTGTAAGAAATACAGGTTTGGTAAGAGCTGTGCATCACTGAACTCTTCATCTGCAGAGGCATTTAGGAGCACTCTGAGCTGATTACCCAGATCCAGGCTGCCATGCCCCAGGGTATGTATTGTGGGGCACATCAGTACACGAAAATGGAAAGGGAAGGCAGCAGGAATGATGAACTGTGACCACCCTGTTAGCCCGTGGCTTCCAGCTGAGAGTAGCTCTGACAGCAGGGAGCCCTGAAACAGCCACCCTCCAGGGCAGCTGCTGTGGGGGCCAGTGATGAAGCGTGCCTTGGGTGGATCACTTGGGATGAATCCTGTCAGCTGCTGTTTATAACACTGTGCTCAGGGAGGAACAGGCACATCAGAACTGCAGTAAACCCTCCAGAGCTGATGATTGATGTTTTCTGGGTGTGCTGCAGGTAGCTATGATTTACAGTGGCATTTTCAGTAACTCTGGTAGCCCTTGCTGGCCTCCTGCTTTAAGAGTAAGCTTTTAAAAAACCTATGCACTTTCCATCACTTTAGGAGTTTTGGCCTGGCTGTTCCTGCATGAGGTAGTCCTCATAGATCCCATGGGCTGCTAATGGAAGTGAGCAGCACTTTATGCCCGTCTTATGTCCTGGCCCATAATGAATCACGCTCCAAAGTCCATTACAAACCAGTCAAGGAGGGGCTGTTGCTTTAGCAGAATGTTCTGTAATGCAGACAATTTCATTCCTTTGTCTGGAAGGTAAAAAGTGCCTTTCCAGCACATAACGCCAGGAGAGCTGGGCTCTGTACCGCATTAGAGACTCACCCTGCACCACATTAAATAGCTGACTGCTTTTGTATGAAGAACTGCTAATCAAACTCCCTTAATAAAAAAACTGTCAGAATGGACTTACACTTCTAAAAAGCCCTCCAGGGTCAGTAAAAATCATTAATTGGTTTTTTTTCCAAAAGCATTCAGCTCTCTAAAACATGAGGAAATGTGTGAGGGTTATTCTCAAGCCTCTCGACTCTCTCCATTTATCTCAAAAAGTTTGTTAAATTTTTCATATAACCCCTGAACTCTGGGAACTTGGGCATCAAAAATTTACTCACTGTAGTAATCATATGAGAATTGACACTGTGCAGATATTTCTTCCTGCAGAATACTTTTCTAGCTTCAAATCAAATATGGAAAATACAGAGAAAAGAGGTGGATAAGTAATGTAAAAGAAACAAGGAAAAACATTTTTTCTAGTTACTGTTTTGTTTTTTTTTTTTACTAAGCCTCTGCAAAAAGCATAATTATGGAATGTGCTGGGCTTTTTGTGGCTGACTTATGACAAAGCTTTGAGTCAATAATTTGGTAAATCCATTACAAGAACCATTTTATGACTAGTAAGAACAGTGTTGTTCAAACGTATTTCAGATGCAATGAACATTCAGAAGAAACAATAATAATTATGGTAGATGGCAAGCAGAGACAAAACTTGCTTTGAATGCAAAATTGCAGTTCAGGCAGCCATTTTGGTTTGCTCTGTCAGAGGTTCTCACAACCCAGATGTATGCAGCTCATCTCACAGAAATCGATGAAATTGTATGCGGGAGTGTGAGAGAAAAAGTTCTTTTTCAAGAAGGTAACTATGCTGTTTAACAAGTTTCCCTGCTTGTGTTTATCTTGCTTCTAAATTTCAAAGGCTTCTAAATTATATTTACTTCAGTGGTTGGCTGTTGTGTCCCTCACTCTGCCTGCATAGTGCCAGAGGAAGCTATAGCGTAGCATCTTTCTCTGCCACTGTACTGCTGGAGCAATATACTGCTGTGACATCCAGCTTTGTCACCAGAAATAGAAATACTTTAGCAACTTGAATGCAAATTTAAATACGTAGATAATATTCCTAACCAATGTATCTATTTGTATTCAGCTTCATTTGCTCCAAGTAGTCGGGCTGATGGTATTTTTTTTTATAGTCAGTATTGCTATTTTGCACAAAAAACGTGGAGTTTTGACAAAGAATATTTCCACAAGTATCTCACTTGGTTCTATAATTTTCCTTCAAAAATTCAGATGGTTGAATAGGCCAATATTTGGCTCATAATAAGACCTTTCATTCAAAAACTCAGCTACAGTGCATCATGGGAATCATGGTTGTCTTTTCTTAGAGGATAAGACTGAGATTTCAAGTTCCGTTGAATTGTTCTTGATGTGCTCTGACCACAGAATTCCATGATATACCTGGCTTCTCTCATGATGCAAAAGATTACGTTGCAACAGTGAAAAATTGCAACCTACAAGATAAATTTGTGAGGGAGATTAGTAATATGAAATACTAAACCTGCAGTTCCTCTGGATGTCCCATTTGGCAATGTTTCTGAAGTGAAATATTTTGTTTTCTTCTGAAATAATTTCTGCTGTTAGGTTTCCTTTGGTGGAAGGGGTGTGGATATGGTGGTGAGGAACAAAAGTAATTCCTTGTAAAAATCCTGATAGCTCTTTTTCACTGTTTTTGCTTTCCTACCAACTAATTTAGTCAAATACTTAGAATTTATTATTAATAATGAAGCTATGCAACAGTTTATATTATAAATGTACATTACTGCTATTGACTCAACAAATGAAGCTTTAAAAATGCTTTACACTTGAAACAAAAAAATTTATCTCCTTATGTATCTCAGCCATGGACCCAGAATTCATTTCTATTAATTTCTGTTCATTTTTGTTCATACTCCTATGAACAAAATGTCAAACATATGGATGTTTTAAAAAGGAAACAAAAGAGAGTGGTAAAACATTAAATCACATTTCTAATTAGAAGCCAGTTGAATATTTTTGGGGATGTTAGTGCTACTCACACTGTTGCAGTGGCAACTCTTGGCAAATATTTATTTTTTTAAATGGTAATTGGTCTGAAGTTGTTCCCGGGAACTGAGTTGGAAGTTGTATTTAATGCTGGTAAAAAGGATACAACTCTAAACTGGAGCTGTGAACATGAACTTCAGGTTCAGAGGCATATGCTGGACTTTTGCCTTGCTCCTTTCTTCCATCTGTGAAAGAACCCTGGCAATGAGAGATGGAAAGGCGCTACAGTTCAGGCCACCGAGATGAATGCCCCATGGAAAATATTTGGGTTTTGCTGAGTAAGATGTTTAAATTAGATACCACAGCATCTGTGCAGCTGCAATAAGCATAAATGGTGAATACTTAGTAAAATGATATGGCAAGGATTTTGCAGGGAATCTCTGGTCTGATTTATGCTCCTAGGAGTAATTTTTTCATCTCTCAGAAAAGCAGTAAGTGAATAATTAATAGAAAACCTGCACAGGGATCATTTGCATGAAAGAAAAATTGTTAAGAATTGCTTCAATCAATGTAACATCTCACTGGTATTGATGAGGAAGGCCAGCAGTCACCTGGAAGGAAAAAGCTGGAAATACATACCAGTGGAAAAGAAAAATCTCCAAAACCTAGAGATGAACAATAAAGACGGTCTGTAGAATAGCAATAGCATGATTTAGTAGTACATGCAACCGCCATCAATTCCAGATTAAAATGGAAAAGTTATTTGTTGGGTGTCAGGATGTTCAATAGATTGTTTCTGCATTACATCAACGCAGCTTTTTTAATCAATATATTGCAGCATTGAATCAACATGTTACAGTTGCGGAGTGTAAGCCTAAAGAGAAACAGGGTTGTTAGGCCAGTAGGAAGAACCAGTATTTTTATTGTCTATGACAACTTCAATTACTACAATGAAGAGTTGCCCTGAAAATGCATTTGCCAAAATCTTGCTACTACCCTGTACTTTGAGGAGGCGTTGAAAACCCTCCTGATGCCTGCTCCAGATGAGGATTTGTTTGTCTTCTTGGTACATGAAAATTGCCTCAGGGCTGCTTCAGGGTTTCCTTATTGAAAGGATGTAAGCTGCAAAGTCAATAGCAAACAGCTTGTATTGAAGGGAGATCGTGTCAGAGGATCATAGAAAAACAGTTTGGAAGGGACCTTATAAATTGGAAAGAATGCTCTGGAGAGCATCTGGTCCAATCCCCACTCAAAGCAGGGCCAAATTAGAAAACTTTCTTGGGTCATTTTCTGGTTGGGTTACACAGGAACTTGCTTTAGGAACAGGTATGATCATCCTCTTTTTGATTGTTTGCGCAGGCACTCTGAGTCTGGATGTTTAAGGTGTATTTAGACAAAAGGAATTGAGTTGTGTCTGGAGCATGTTGCAGGCACATCTTTGTTCAGATTCTCTATTTTGCTTCTATGACTGATTCAGCCATGCAGCAGAAGGATCAAGAAGAAAAAGGGGCCAAATTGGTTGTCACTGTGCATTCGTGACCATACTTTGATTCACAGTTGAGTATAGTTAGTAAAGGCTGACAAAAAAATGCCAACAGGAATGGAGTGTATTGAGCCCTGGCACAGGCCATGGATCAACATGCTATATAAGAGTATTATTTGAAACTTGCTGGAAAAGATAGAGAGTGATATTGCTGGGTACCAATGTGACTGGCAGCCTGTGCCAAATAGGGGCTATAAACCCCTCAAATAATTGACATCAAGGGAAGCATTGCCATGCAGACATCTAACACTGGATGAGGAATGGACAAGGAGGAGAAGGACACAGAGGACATAGCTTTTTCTGAGCCACTGAAAGGAGCCTGACAGTGGATCTGGTCACAGTGGGGTGTTGTGCTTCCTCCAGACAAGACTGAGCCAACCCACTCAGGTGGTAACTGGGCTGGGTCTCGGTTTGTGTGAGTGTAAAGCTTTTTCAGCCAAAGCTTATCCCTTACCCCACCTAATAGGTTGAGCTTAGCAGTGTCACATTGCCTGGTGCTCCTTTTCCCTGTGACACAAATATAAATCTGAATCACAGGATGGCAAGGAGTCCAGATGTCGCTGGCTCACATGCAATCAGGCTCAGAAGCTGAAAAGTGCCATTTGGCCCTAAATCTAGTGTCCCACATACTGAAACTGTTCTCCACCCTTCCTCTGTGGATCACTAGCTCCCAGTGCAGCTTTTTGGCTGCTGTAACACTAAGCTAAGCTGGTGCAGGGTGGTCACAGATGCAGATGTGGCTTAGCTGAAAACTTCTGCATGCAATGCAAGCACCCCCTGGTCATAGAAACGGACTGTTTGTAAAGATGTAATTTTAACAGTGATTGAACTTGCATCCCAGAAATCTTTCTTCCTTTCTTAGTGAAGTATAAAGCTTATAATTAACTCAAAACTCTGAAGATTATTTTGCAGCTAAAAGTCCTTCTTTTTTTTCCTGGCTTTTGAGTCTTGCATTCATAGCATTATGTCAAAAGAAGGCAAAGCAAATGTAAGAGACTTCCAAAATAGATTGCTAGGTGAACTGAAACAATTTCTATTATTATTTTAGACTAATAAATGTTGCAAAAAAATCTAGGTGTGCAAATTTCCAAATTTATTGATCAGAAAAAATTGATGTAGCTGACCTGTCCCCTTGCAGAGAAAAAATGCAGGAAGTGTAGGCATATCCTGAAGTAAAGCTGAAGCCGTTGTGAGAGTCTTGATTCAGAATGTATGGTAGTAATCTGTAGGCACAGGAAAGTGACTTCATGGCAGATAGGTTGAATGATTTTTAATCTTACAGTTATACCAAATTACAGAGGAGAAACATTCTTAGCACATTGAGAATAAATATGCTTTCAGTGAGAAAAATATCTTTGGACAGATGTTTGGCAGAGAACTCTCATAGCATACAAGAGTTGCCGTAAACCAGATCAGGGGTTACCAAACTTCTTGGAATGATGCCCACTGCATAAGTCAACAGCCAGTACCAGTCAACAGCCAGAAATACAGGGATGGCATACTGGAGGAATTCTTAACAGTTTAAAACACTTCTTGAAATATCAGAATATTTCATGCCATCAGTTGCACTTTGGTTAACTTCATGCCTCTGTGTAGCGTGCTAGATAACAGCAAATGAAAACAGTGCTTGGTTCTCTCTGTTCAGGGTTTATACCAAAAATACCATAAGATGAAATTTCATACAGTGCCTTAGCCCAAAAGGAAAGGGATAATTCCACACATAAATGAAGGGCTTAAGGATCTCAGCTGTGGCTCTGAACATGTGCAGGGAATGAAATCATCCATAAAAACCCAATGTGCTTTAATCAGGATTTTTAAACAGCTTCTCCCTTTAAAGCATTGGGCCTGACTCTAATGTTATGATATCAGCATAACATAGATTTCATTCAATTGGAAAAAAACAGATCAGACTTTTGTAGCAATATGGCATAGCCTTTCCTTCTGGAATGTTTAGATGAAAATTGAAGCTCTCCAATAAAAATTACTGATGATCTGCTACTACTTTCTAGCAGCCTATCAAGGAACTAATTTTACAGTAATGCCTTAAGGCAGAAATGTTTATTAAAAAAAAGAAAAGGTGGGGGAAAAGCTAAGTTAAATTATTTTTCCGTGACTGTTTGAAGAAGAACACCTAGAAGTTTGAAGTTCTTACCATCCCCAGCCATTAAGTGCACTTATTTAGATCTGGAATAAGCAAGTGAAGTTAATTATTTTTCTCCTGCCACTGGTGTTTTTTGTGGTAATGCTTTCAGCTGCACAACTATTGCCTGCTCTGTGATAGCTTACAAATTTTAAATTACCTTTGAACTTTGGCCAGCTTCATAACTGCTATAATTTGACATTGCTCCACTGACTTTGCAATGTTGACTGTCACTAAAGGAAGAGCTGACACATGATTTCTAATGTTTCTGAAGGCAAGAAGAGTTCAGCTGTATGAAAAAGTTAAATGCTGTGGTCTTTAAAGGAAGAATATGAGAATTCTCATTTAATGCCAGGTAAATACTGAATTACACCAGGTTAATCAATGCTAACAGAACAGAACTGCTGCTTTAGAAAAATACTGTGAAACTCTAGCTGGATCAGCTAATGATACCAGTAAAAACATACTCCTATATTATTTTCTGCATGATTAAAAGACAATAACTCATAACATGCTATATGCTTCTTAAGAGAAACTAGTCTTGCAATTTAGCCATTTTCTAGAGATTAGGTAATAACGTAAACAATGGACTAAGACCTGACTTCTCACAATCTATTATTCAACATATGGTTTGTGCATTGTTCATTCTACACCAGATACACAGTGGAGCAAATTTGGATTAAGAAATTTGTGATAGATTGTGATATTCAAGTCATGGAAAACTGATTTTTTTTTCCTTTCTTTTTTTTTTTCTGGTAAACAAGGCAGAACTAACAGTACGAAAAGCGAGTTTCTGATCTTAGTATTCGAGTGTCAGATTGGAGTGGTCCCATGACTTCAAACCCCTGCTCCTCTTTTTTTCTGCCAGTGCTCCATCTGTTCACATACACTCTCACTTTATTATTCTGTCTTTTGCTTCATACCTTCATGCCTCTTTTAATATATGTCTTGCTTGGACCAGCCTTTCATTTTGTATGTCAAGCATAGAAACAGAATAATAGAATGGTTTGGGTGTGAAGTGACCTTAAAGATCATCTGGTTCCAATCCCCCTGCCCTAGGCTGGGACACCTCCCACTAGACCAGGTTGCTCAAAGCCCTATCTAACATGGCTACTTTATTGAAAGTGTTTCTCAAAACCCATTCATTATACCTTGGTTTTCATCTCATACTTCAGTTTCCTAAGTGAAATTCTGAATTAACTGAGGATAATTGCAACACTCCTATTGGCTTCCTGAGAGACAGATTTGATATTCTGCATCTGGATTTGTCAAAGAAAGATTGAAAAGTATTTGGGCCAGAGACAACTGGATAGATTTCCTTTACCTACAATGGTACACTGGCAAGAGTTTTAATTTTTTATAGTGCTTAGCTTTTCTAAAAAGATTTTTCCACTACCATTAAATGAAACCTGACACCCTCTGAGATTGGGACTTCAGAGGTAATAACCTTTGCACTCTTATTCACCCTACCTACTATCAGAAATTTAGCTAAGGTCTCTGTGCCCAGAGCTGAGTCATGCTAGTTTTCCTCTGTAATCAGTAGGTGGAGAGAAGCAGTTTAAGGAGACAGGTCTACTTCTCTATGATGTGTACCACCCTTTGGATCTGCTTCTGTCTCTCCCTAGTGGCTACAGCATTGTTTGTGCTGATTTGACTCCACGTTTGGGCAACTCAGATTTCATCTGAAACCTTAAAGTCACAGAAAATCAAACAAAGCATTAGCTCAATACGTTAGCTCTGAGGCCACTTGACTGGCCCAAAGTTTTGTCTGATGGAAAAGGACTCTAAACGCTAAGAAAAGATTCCCTCATCTTTCTTTCTCTGGAAAAGCTGGGCCATGATGCCTTATTTTACACAAATTACACATGTATTCATGATGCCATGTTGTATCCGAAAGCCAAAATTTTAGCATATAAAAATCAGGAGTATCAGAGAGATGCAAGCACAATTCTGAAGTAGTTATACTTTGACAGACTGCAGTCTTTCTTGCTGACCTCTCATTTTCGTCTGCTACAAGAGTCTCTCTAAATAGGTGTAGCTTTATTTTCCCTTTTTTTTTTTTTTTTTTTTAATCTATTTACAAACCCTGGACTTTAAAAGCAATGGATACTTGTTCAGGCAAATTGTTTAGATATGTAAAGGCAATCGAAGCATGGAAGAACAGTGCCTATTAGCACTTCATACCTCTTTGGACTGTATTCCTTTCAGCCAGCTGCTTCACTTTGAAGATAATTCAGAAAATACTGAAGAAAATGCCTAAAAGCAGAAAAGAAATCAAGAACAAATTGAAGTTTATGCCATACAACAGCTGTTGTATCTTACTGGTTAGGTACATAATTTTGACAAGCTTTATCATAATGAAAAGCTTTGTGGCAATGACATGAGGTTCAGTGTATTGATACTTTATTCAATTGGTGGTGCAGATGAGCCATTTTAAATAACCAATCTATTGTGATGACAGCAAAAAATACAATGATCGCTGTCCTGTTCAGAGGCAATATGAACAGATTAAAACTGCTGAGAAGTTCTTTGGAAATCCAATGTTCTCTTTTCAGGTTGTACTATGTATGAAATGAGAGACTAATCATCAGTAAGAAATCAGTGAAAATTATGCTGAACAGGTGATGCTTGATCTCTAACTATTCCTATAAAAGCACAAAAAGTGCTCAAAGCAATTTCGCTGCCAAGCACAGCATCAAGAGTTATCAAAACTGCATAATGTCCACTTGTTATTTTAACGACTGCTGCAGCTCTGGAGTTTTTCCTGGCTTCATCATAGCCATTGCTGTTGTTGCTAAAAGCCTACTGCCCAGAGTCAGTTGGTAAATCCATCTGTTTTCTAGCCAAGAGTCTGTGAGGTGAGCTGTAGAGGAAGTGAAGTGTTAAGATATGATATAATCATGTGCAAATTATGAGTGAGTATGATGGACCATTTCTAACTGTTGAGAGAAGTGACTAGTGAAATATCTGCTCAATAAAGCATTGCCACAAGAATGCAGAATCTGGTTGTACTGTTTATTTATCTCCAGCAAAACCACAGGTACAGTGAAATGACAAATTTTGTTCTTCTTTTCATTCAGTCTCATTCAGTGAGAACTGGACCAACACCAACAAGTGATTTCCTTTGTTTGGGATACTACATCTGTAGAACAGTGTTAGTCAAGTACAGTGTAGTCATTGGAATTCCATTTGGAATTGCTCTTGAAGTACTCTAATGTCCATTAGTCTTTGTATGTCTCTGTTCAGTGCTTTCCAAAAGTGGCACCAACAGCTGTATCGAAAGGAAGGAACTCTGTAGCTAAGAAGCCAGGTAAGAGAGGAAGACTCATTGCGCTCCCTCACCAGAAATACCAGACTGTTCCCTGAGACAAAATGTTTAGTGTTGCAACATCTTTTTAAACTGTAACTAATTAAACCTTTTTTTTTCCCTTCACATTTAAATATTTGGTTCCCTGGGAACCTTTCTAAACTCTTTGCTTTATTTTTTTTTCTACTGGGTAGCAGACACCATTTGCCTGGGTATGGTCTTCTCTCCAAATGGTTCAATTTAACTATGAACTGGGGCATGGACTTAAGTTCTATAGGAAGTCTAGATATGTCTAGTAGAAATGAGTTTTACAGGCATATCTGTACCTTGTAAAATAATGTGCTCTTATGCATTAATTTCAGATATGTTGTCTGCTGGAATATCTCCTTTTTCTTGAGTTGTCAGAGAAAATAAGAAAAACATTCTGTATTTTCAAAGTATTTATCACAGTATTTCTTATTAATTTCATCTCTGATGTGAAGAATTATGGGTTTTATGATTACATATCACAGCTGTTGAAAAGCAGAAAGAATTCTTAAATAGAAACAAATAACTTTTAAATAGAAAAAAATTTTTACATGTTGATTTTTGTCACATAGTGTGAATGAAGACCCCTGTTTTGAAGAAGAGAACAGGAAAATAAACCTTCACAAAAATTTCCTACAGTTCTTTAGTATTTTAAGAACTCCCAAAGTCTGTTAGTTTTGTAGCTTAACAGCTGTGAAAAGCCAGGGACAGAGGCTCTTGGGCTTCTTCATCATAGGGAGTACCCCACATTTTATCCTCCTTGCTGCCCCTCCTGGGAGTCCAGAGAGCCTGTATTGACAAAGACTCACGAAACTGCAGGTGAGATGAGCCACAACATGCAGATTATTGACTAGATGTAAACAGCACTGCACCCCTGTCACTTGGCTCTTGACATCCACCTTCATGTGGGAAAGTAGCATTTAGAAGACAACTTGCCTGCCCTTTCTTCCTAGAACTATGTTTTATTTGTGCTCTGGTCCATTTCATTTTGCATCTTTCAATAGTCAACTAATTAAGGATCATGATAAGGTTGTGTGAGAATCCTTCACAGTAACATTTATAAATTACAGTCGTTTTCCAGCATCTTGCCTATGATGCTTTGCAGGTGGGAATTTGCTCTCTGTGATCTTTGCTGTGCAATGTTAATCGTGCAGGGGCCATGCTGCGCCCTTAAGCAAATTGGAGCTCGGTGCTTCTGTATGGTTTTAATTCTTGAGACATTTTTGAGATTCAGCAAAAGAAAATTGCAGTAAATTTGAGCTAACAATAGTATATTTGACATAACATTAAAGAAAGATTAGGCTGAATGGTTTCTTAGCATAGTCCATGCCTAAAATATATAGCAGCATTTGCCTTTCATATCATATTTCAGAACTCTTGCAGAAGTAGTTTGCTAATAGATGACTCTGGATCATCCTGCAAAGGTTTATCAAGTTTAAGAGGATGGTTACACTTGCACCAGTTCTGACTTTTTTTGAACTGTTGTTGTCTCAGCATATTTTAGATACAAAGTCCTATGGTAATTCTTGATACAACTTCCACAGATGCAAGAAAGTAACAGCTTACAATAGATTTCTCAAACATGTAAGGAAACCCTTTTCAATTTACTCACAGCTCTCTTTGGATAACATCAGGCTAGATGAAGCACTTTTACAATCCAACTGAAATGTGTGATTGGCAAACCAATAGCCTGGATGTAAAAATGCAACAGTAACTTCAGAATTAGGCTCAACTTATATTTGTATTTACTGCTTAACCATTTAAAATTAATCTTGGGAAAAATTTAGAAGTAAAATTACATTCTTAATGTAATTGGTCAGTCATTGCAGAAGCATGTATATGTGTGTTTATAGAATATATAAAAATATCTATGGGATGGCACTCAGAATGTTTAGTAACATTGTTGCCCTAAAATATTCTTAATATTCTTCTCTCTTCTTCCAATATCTCTGACTTAGAAGTAGTAGTGAAGAAATACATTACTTTGGAGTATTAGGAAGAGAAAGTGTTAAGACATGTAAAAAACAGCTAATTTTGTCACATTATTCTCCTTATTTGAGTATTGACAATAAAAGAGTGACCCTAATTAACATAGGAAGTTACAAAAGGACCTGCATGACACAAATCGATAAGATTAATTTTGTGCACATAAATCCCAGTGAATGTTTTTGAGTGTCAAAATGTCCTGTTAATCGAAATATGTTTGGTTGTGAGAAATGGGGTGACAGAGACCCACATGGCTTCTGTTAAGGTTTAAGTTTCATCACATGCATCGCGAAGTTGCAATGAATAAGAAAATTAAATTACAAAAAGATAAATATCACAGAAAGCACATGATAATCTAATGGGTTTGGGCTCTTTTTTAGGCTTTTTTTCTTCTTCTTTGTCTTAGTATGTGTCTGGATGTGGGGGAAGACAAGGAGACAGTCTTTTCCTTCCTACCCTGGGAACTCTCTGAAGCAGTAAGCACCCATTTTGGGCTGCAATAAGGCTGCCTCCCACAGGCCCTAAATAAGCTGTCCTGTCTTCGTGGGCTCTGGAAAGGGTGCCAGTGCCAAGCAGTATTAAATTTATCCTGATTTTCTGGAAAGTCTGCAGGACTGGCAGTGGAGGTACTGGGGGGGTGTTGCCTCATGAGCCTGTTTGGCCTTTAAATCAACAAAATGAATTGCAGCTTCTGCTCACTGAAACTTTTTTTTTTTTTGTTTTTAAGTTAAAGGAGGTTGTGAATTGGGGTAGTGAGAAATAAAAATAATACTTATGTTTTGCACTTTTATGGCATGGGTGAGATTTGAGTGAATTTTCTGTTGAATACTTTATTTGGGGCAACACATAAATTGAGCAATGGTGTTCCCAGTTTTGTAAACATTATTATTTGATGCACCCTTCTAATTATAATATTGCTTTTTTTCCCTTCAAGCATACCAGCATAAATCTAAATCACGCTGAGAACACAAAAAACTCTATCTCTGTTTTGGTTTACTTTTGCATTTGAATTGCTTCTCTGCCTTGAATTAGTTTGTTTAGATGATGAATTGGAAAGATAAAAGCATCTTTTTTTTAGACAACTGTGCTTTGCAACCAACAACTAATATTTATATTTTTGGAAAAAAGAAAAAACAAAAAACCCCTAAACCCAAAACAATATGGATAGCTTGAAATTTTCACAGATATTTCTGCTAGAAACTTCTTGCAATTTCCTGATCACCTTCTACTGGTGGACTACACAATATGGCAGATGTCTGACATGTTATTTGGTCAGCTGAGTCATGTCTGATACATTCCTCCTCCTGTGCTCATGTCCAGAGTAAAGTTAGGTTTCAAATTATTTGTTTCCATGTATTTTGTGAAGAGGGCAAAGAGGAGCTTATGTTTTTCTTGGAGCTCTAGGGAGTGAGCTTTTTTCTTTTTTTTATCCCTCTTTTACCCAAAGTTTAGTTTATAAAGTAAACTATGTCAGTTTAGCTTGTGACATAGTTTCCTTTGTGATGTTTATGCCTCCTCTGACATCCTATTTCAGAGCTTTATCTGCTGCAGTCTAGGACACCTTACCTACTTGCTGCCAAAATGCACTGAATACTTGTGGCAGCTAGATACCATGAGAGTATAGGAGACACAACTGTGTTCAGCTGCGTTTCAATAGCAAATTGCCTCACAGTGAGAGGTGATTTTTTTTGTTCACATGTGTGTTTTTGGACTGGACATGGGTTTGGAGCCTGTGTTCTCCAAATGCAGTGACCAACAACTTGAACGTTCTGTCTTGCTTTGCTACACCCTGAGCACTCCCTGTCCAAGTAGACTTTGTTGTTTTTATTAGGCTTTTGCTTGTGAAGGGAAATGGGATTATTGGACTGTGTCTTGGCTCTATGTAACCACTGTTGAGTTTTTGTTCCATTATTACTACTGTTTACATTAATTGGATTTTTAATAAAAGCCCGAGCAATTCACACAGCAGGTGCTCTCTGAGGCTACTCACAGTCTGAGGTCATCACGGCTTTCACAGGCAATTTTGCATCTTTTTTATTTGTTCCCTGCTGTTCTGTTTTACTTCGTTTTCTACAGGTGCCCAAGAGAGAAATAATTGTGTGTTTTCTTTCTATTTTTGCTTTGTTTGTGGAGGGACTGTACACCCTTCTGATCATTGCAGTACTTCTGTGCTGAGCCCCTCCTCAGATTCTTGTGGTGAAAGCAGTATAATGTGCTTTTCTAACTGCTGGCTCACTGATTGCTTGTTGTAGTCTATTTTCTGTTTTTTGCTATTCATTCCACCCATAATTCCATTGATTTTTCTAGCTTCCCTTTCTAAATTAGATGTTGACTAATGCAGACTTCTCAAGCCTCTTTTCTTCTGCCCTGTGAGACTCTGAGCACTAATCAGTGTAAGAAACTAGACAGGTTGTTTTTTTTTTTCTTTAAAGTGCTCCTTCCTACCAGAGCATCACACAATAGCCATTAGACAAAATGCCATATTCCCTTTTCCTCCTTTTTGGGAGAGGGAGAAACAAGAGTGAGGCATGGGCAAATCTCTGGAATTCTCAGAACACAAAGTGGTCCCTGGGGCACAAGGCCTTTGCCAGCATTTAGTTCTGTGGGTTTTCATCCTTCTGAGCCCTGGGCACATCTCTGGGCTGTGGCATGTGCACTCCCATGTTTGTTTCTCTGCACAGAGGCTCCCTGGGGATCTCTGAAAGTTCAGCTTGATTCCTCTAAGGCCTTCAGCTGGTCTGGAATTGTGCGTGAGCTTCCTGGCCCTGTATAATGCAGCAAACTATGTGGTGTCCCTAAGTTTGCTTTCACATTATGTATCAGGTAGTCACTTTTTAGTAACCTCTACATCAGTTTCAGAAAGTTCAGTGTTGCTACTTCAATTTCCCTAATTATTTATATATTTAGCTGTGCTGCATTGCCTCTGGAGATACCAGCAGACTCCAAAGCATGTGCTTCAGCACTGAAGCTGCCAAATACTGATAGATGGTAGGCAGGAAATATTAAAGCACAACCTTGTAACAGTCCTTCTGATACCGACATTATGTAACCACTTACTGAAGATCATTTTCCTCCTTTAACAGTATCTTCTTATCAGTGAGATCTGAAGATGGCTTTCTCAAAGATGAGGGTTACTTTTAGGACCAAGATCTTAGTTCAGATGCATTTACTTCCATTTATTAAAAAAAAAAACAAACAAACTAAAAAAAAGGGCATCTAAATAACCACTGATTTCAAAGAATAAGTACCATATACTGAAGGTTTGCTCTACATACAGTTTTTCTCTTGGCACAAAAAGTTTTTTCTGGGTGTGATTTTTTTAATCTTCTCCTCCAACTCAGTTATTTCTGGTGAAGTATTATTTGAATGAAATTGCACTGGTGTAATTTAATTTGCTTCTCATCTTGTAATTAGCCTACAACAGTGCTGTGATTGCATCAGTACTAACAGATGTGAATAAAGCAATTTTTCTATGCACAGACAAGCCCTAATATATATATATCCCCCAACATTTAATATCATTGAAGATCCTGTTAGTGCTTTGAGAATATTAAAGGAAGCTGGGTTAATTACTTTATCTTTAATATAGTCCTACTGGCCAGCTGATATTAATAAAATCCTTCTATCTCAACTTGTAAATTCCTTTTGTTTCTTTTTCACTTTAAGTCTTGAATATGTGGGAAACTTTTAGGTCCTCCAAAATTCCAGTTAATTCCACTCTAAAGGAACTGAACTTTTTCAGTACTGTAAAATAAAAAAATACTATTGTAGGGGTAAAAGTGAGTGAAATGATCTGAATTTTACAAATAGACTCCAAATTCCTTATTTTTTGATTAAATATATATTTTTTAGTCATGTCTTTACTTAGTGGGTTGTATGCAGACAGAAAGGCTGATGAGAAATACATTTTCTGCACATCTAGGTTACGCGTGAACTACCATTTTTGCAATCAGGGAGAATTTGAAAGCTGAGATTATCCGAATTGTGACCTCAGTTTGACGCTTTGAAAAGAGCAGTTTTTCAACAGAATGGACCATGAACTTCATTTATTCTTTTTTAAAGAATAATTGAGACTCTTTATGAACTACCTAATTTGCATTCCTATTTCTTCTCCCAGGATTTATGCCTTGGAAAGCTTTTATTTGATATCCAATATTGTCTCAGCAGTGTAAGCGGTCCTCTTTAGCAGCTGACAACACCAGGTAATGTTTAGCTGGTCACGGGATGTCTGTACCAAAGACAGGAAAGGAATTGGGCTCTTATGATCTCTATGAATACCATATTCTTTCTTATAAGAACTTTCTTTCCAAGGGACATTGGCATCTGTCATATGGTTTGGATGTTTGGATGCAATACTAGACATTTGAATATTAGTATTATGTATAACCATCCTCACAGCAAATCTGTGCAAAGTTTTGAAATAAAAGAAATATATTCTAATATACCACAGAGTAGGCAACTAGGTAAGATGGGTGGAAGGTCCCCACAGTTTCATGCAGATTCTTTCAAATGTTTCCTTATGATGATTTTTAATTATATGGGGCCTGTATTTTCTTTGCTTCTACTGTATGATTCCTACTGGTATGGTTTCAGCTGCTGCTTGAGGCACGTATAGATATGTAGGTCTTACAACCTCAGCTGCGGCTTTGCTTTCCATTTCTGTTGAATCAAACACTTTAAGGGGCCTGTGGTTCAGAAAATGAGTGTACAGCCAAAAAAAGAGAACTATAGTGTAGGCTGGCCTTTTTTTAGTATTAATTACTTCGTTTTTTCTCTTTCAAATGCAGTTTTCTGTCATGTGCCAAATCTGTGTCCTCGGGCTGGACCTTGTGAGCTGATAACTCACCCCTGCACCAATTGCTCTCCCACACACCTTTGCACTCCAGTTCCTCCACTGCTCCGTTTGCCAATGCTGCCTGTAATAAAAATTGATAACTAACACAAATGAGAAGGGAAAATTATATTTTAGTGAAGGTGGGTTATTAAATGTTTAATGGTGTCATGAACTTTCAGTCTCTGATGCTGGATTTTTGTGCCATATGGGAAAAGCAGCATAGCAACATAACTGCTACTCCTAATTATATAGTATAAATGTCAAGCTTGTTCAAAATTCAAGGATTACACACTGCCAGAAGAAACTCTCTCTTCTGTAGATTGAAGCTTTTTGGCAACAAGGTCTGAAGGGAGAAGCACTTACTGTCTGTGATCTCATCAGCCTACTTCTCAAACAGCAGGGAGATGGACAGAAAAAGGTATTTTTACAGTGTCTCTGCCAAGGGACAAGATGATTTCTTGCTTTCAGATCTAAAAAATTCAAAGATACAAACAATTTCAACTATACACAAATTTAAATATTAATTTTAGAAAGGTTAACAAATACTGGTTGGATGTTTAAGCATTAAAAATATTATAAAGCACATTCAAGTTTCACAGATGGGTATAACCAGCTGACTTTTTGGTTACAGTAATGTAAAAAAAGACCTAGAGATTATTCTCTAAGCATTTAGCAAGTGATTATAAATTATTGCTGGATAGATATTATTTTTATAATTTTACTATCATTCCTACTGCAAGCAATAAAAAAATACTATATAATGCCTATAGTAGAAGGCTACCACTATTCAAGGATCTTATGAGACACAAACAGTGTGTTATAAAGGAAACAGTCTTATCTCAATTGCACAGCAGAGATTTGGAAGTGGGGTTTATGCCAGTTATTTGGTAAATGTTTGGCAAAGTTGATTGCCTCTTAAGTGAGGTCTGGGAGAACTTCAGAACTGCTTCTTGTAGAACAGATAATAGATGAAAAGCCAGCTAGGTGTTTGTGTTGATCCATAGTTATTCATTATCAACGTAATAATTTCCAAAGCGATTGTTTCATAGTGACAAATCATATGGATGCATTAAGAAACGTGGGGGGTTTTAATAAGACTTCAAAGCATTATCAGAAATTTTAAAATGCTATTTCATGCAGTTATACATCATAGAATTACTTACAAAAGCATTTTACAGAAAAAAACCAGAATTTTAAGGAACTTAAATAGTATTTTTCTTTAGATAGAAATAGTAGAGAAAATTCCTACAGGGTCTTTTTATTTATTACCTTATGTGGCTTGATTTAAAGCCAGCAAAACATATAAGTCAAATTTCTGATTTGACCAAGTGGCATAGAACACACATATGATGTATTTAGAATTGGCAAAGGCTTATCTTGGTGAAGCGTGCTGTAAATTGCTTTTGATTAAAAAAATCAGCAGAGGAAGTGAAAAATCATTACTAACAGAACAAGAACAATAAAACATTAATGCTGTGTGTAAAGATTGATGCGTAGTTGAGAAGTTGATTTGTAAAAGTCACCAGTACCACAGGGCATGAGTTTATTAAGAGTATGAAAGAGGCAGAGTAAAAAATGAGCTCATACTTTAATCAAAAGAAATTGAAAAAAACCAGTTCAATATTTTTAGGGTTCTTTGAATGCAATTTTATTTTGAGGGTAATTGCCTGTGCAAAAAACACCCTAAGAATTTGACCATTTGAAAACCAAACTCCCCCAACCCTGATTCGTCCCAGGAGCTGAAGACATTTAATAATGGGTGGAAAGGCAGATGGAGAAGGCTGACACTTCATCTTCTTTATGATAATTTAAATATATGTGTGCTGGTTTTGACTGGGATAGAGTTAATTTTCTTCACTGTATGGAGCTGTGTTTTGGATTTATGCTGATGACACAGTGTTGATAACACAGGGATGTTTTCATTACTCACAGAGTCAGGGCCTTTTCTGCTCCTCACCTCACCGCACCAACAAGGGGGCTGGTGGGGGACACAATTAGTTGGGCGGGGACACAGCCAGGACAGCTGACCCCAACTGACCAAAGGGATCATGCTCAGCATATAAAGCTGGGGGAAGAAGAAGAAAAAAGGGGTGTTTAGAGTGATGGCATTTTGTCTTCCCAAGTAAGACTGTGCTTTCCTGGAGATGATTAACCACCTGCATTCACATGGGAATTGATGAATTAATTCCTTGTTTTTCTCTGCTTGTGCATGAGGACTTTGCCCATTAAACTGTTTTTATCTCCTTTACTTATTAAACTGTCTTTAACTCCACCCATGAGTTTTCTCACATCTCTAATTCTCTCCCATTCCTTCAGGAGGAAGTGAATAAGTGGCTGGGCGGTGTTTAATTGCCGGCTGGGCTTAAACCATGACAACAAGGAAATGGATGTAAAATCTGTGCATTTTCTTTTTACCCTTCTTTTCCTACACGATTTGTCATTTCTTATACTTATGTGTATTATGTGTAGTACCTAACATAAAAAAATAAATTGTCAACTCCAGAGTGGGCTGAGCTATGACTCATGCAAACATAGAGAGGAAAATTAGGGCCCTAGAGCTGGAAATTGTTGGTGGCTACGATCATGCCTTCACATCTCTTTCTACACACGTACTCTATAAATTGTGCTGTGTCACTGAGGGTCCTGACTGCGTCTATGTTACACAAACTGATAATAACTTTATCTGCTCAGGAAAGACATAAAAGGAACTCCAGTGAAAAGAACTGGCTAAAAGTTAGTGATCAGTTGACTGGACCTTCATGGTCACAGAAAAAACCATCAGATGTTTGACTAATTGTAATTGGCATCCTAGATGAAAAAATCAGAGTAGACAGTCCAACGATCTCACAGGCATAAAGTATCTTCTATTTTGAGAGATGAGTCACACAGATAAGAAAGTACAGACATGCTGGTGACTACATGTATTTCTGTGTAATGTTTCTACTGTTCATCTAGAATAAAAAACTTTCTTGATAAAAGTTCATGTACAAAAATATTACTCTTGGATGCTGCCAAACTGACAGTCTTCATACCGCTGGCAGGGGTAACATGCATTTCTTATTCTATCTAGCCAGTATGCCTATATTTAACTGATCTAAAAGCACTGAGATACAGTGTAAGGAGGATATTTTTTCTTCTTGCTCATTTACAGTTTACTGCAAGATGCTGAGCTTTTCTTGGGGCTGGTGGGAGTCTTTAACTCCCACTAGTTTTGCTCATAATTTGGTGTAAATAGTTCACAAGAGTGACTGCCATTTTGTGTAGACAAACTGAGCCCTTCACCTTCCCTCAGGTTTTATGAAACACTTCAAGATTATGAAATACATCAATATATCTATCAGACAGAGTCTTCCAGGTATCAAATTGTTTAGCTAACTTCCCTCACAGTAAGCTTATTTCTGTCCCTTTCTGTTTGTGAGATGGGATTTCATGAAGAAGAAGAGCTAAATCTAAAAAAGACTTTCAGTGCCTGATAGGAAAAAATAAATCAGCCTTGGAAAAACCTCAAATTCTGAAGCCACTTCCCTCTTTGGCCTAAGAACAACTAGAAATTGTCACTCTTTTCTAAGAATGCATGACAAGAGCGTCTCTGCCTCTCATATATGCGATAATTAAATAAGACTACTTCAGTTCATACTTCAATATAATTTATGGTTCTTTTTAGTGGGTTTATGTGGTTATATTAAGGTGTATTCATTATTGCAATTTATCTCCCAAGGGTCTTTATATTCAGTATACGTCAAGCTTTTACACCTTGTGGATTATACGCTTTTTTTTCTAAAAAGCTAAGTATTTAAAAAATGTAAATGTGTGGTAAATGTCTCAACTTGAAGAATAATGTAATAAGCATGTTTATCAGACAGTAAGTGAAATAAAATGACACTTGGGGGAAACACGTACAGTGGTTTCCTAGATTAGGAGTGCTTTTATGGACTCTAAACAGTAGAAATACAAGAAACAAATTAGTCGTGTTAGCTCTCTAGAAATTCGCTTTCTCTGTGTGTTGTAAATGAAATTTTGGTATAGTGGAGAAAAGAACTACCACATAGTATAAAGTTTTCAAACCCTTTAAGCAGTAGCAAAGATGTAGAAGGAGTTAAGCTGGCACAATACAGTGTTCTTGTGTAGTAAAAATATTAATACACAACATTTTTATGTTACTTATAACAGTAGTTGTAAGATAGAGACAGTTGCTGGTGTAAAGATGATTATGTGAAGATCCAGGACATACGAACCTTGTAGGGAAAGTGCTTTCAGACCTCTCTTCTTGGACCAGTACATCAGGTAGATAGGTAACAAAAATGCACAAGGACCTAGACTATTTTGGTTATACACTGCTATCTCTCCAGATTAAACAAAACAATGTGAATTGCATATTTCTTCTTCCCAGTCTTACTCACCAGACCTACAGTTGTAACACAATGGGGACTCATAACTTGCTTGATGGTTTCTCATTCTGCAGCTCCCACCACCAGCTCCAGCAGCTTGGGTCCAGTCACAATTTTTACTGGGATTTTGTTTCTAATTGATGAAATCAATAACATTCAACAGAGTTTGAATGTTCTTCTCATGGAAGGAGCTAAGTAAAACTGTGGGTTTTCTACATTTAACATTTTTTTTCCTAAGAAATCCCACATCTTTAATGCTTTGCTTGTCCTTCTCTGCTTATCACTTAGAATTATAGAATCATTTAGGTTTGAAAAGATCATCAAGTCCAACCATTAACTCAACACTTCCAAGTCTAGCACTAAACGATGTCCCTAAGTACCACATCTACACAGCTTTTAAATACCTCCTTAGGTGATGACTCCACCACTTTCCTGGGTAGCCTGTTCCAGTGCTTGACAACCATTTTGGTGAAGAAATTTCTCATAATATCCAACCTAAACCTTCACTGGCACAACTTGAGGTTATATCCTCTTGTCCTATTGCTTGTTACTTGTACTTTTGTATCACATTCATAGCAGTCAGAGATCTGACTAAATTTTTATATCTCTTTATTGATGTAGAAGGAGTAGGTAAAAAGAGATTGTAATATATCCTCTGTTCTCTTAAATTTTGGTGTTATTCACAGCTGTGAGTTGATGTTTCCTTACAGGACTGGTGTCATTGCAAAAAGAGATGACAAAAGGTATATCCGTGCTGTCATGTAACAAAGCTTCCTGACCTGGTTGCTGGTTCTCTGATTATACATGCTTGTGGATATGTTAATTCACAAGCCAGCTCTCTTCTGAGGGAACTAATTAGTTCCCTTGGGCTCTGTCTGCATTTGTAATTTAGCACACAAGAGTGGAACAGTAGATTAAAACAGATGGTGCTGAGGATCCTCTTCTCTCTCCTGTTTGTAGGATACTGGTGTTGTGAAGGATGTCATGGGATGCTGCCCTCCTGTGACGACCTAGCTGAGATTTCCTCCGACAAGAAAGCTTGAGCCTCTCTCATCTTGCACAGGGTTATGTTATGGTGTGCTCTGCCTTGGATGTGCCATTAGAAACAACGGCATGCCAGCATGGCCTCCACTGTTGCTCCCAATAAAATGATGTTTTAGGGACACAGGATATAACATGGGCACCAAGTAAGAGCTGTGGCTGGCACACCTGATAGTTTGTTTATGTGACTAATCAAATAGAATGTAGACAGAAGGAACTGAGAGAAGGACCCTACATTTATTCTGAGGACAGGAAGTCACTACCTTGAGTGTGTGACTTTGAATAGTATGTGGAGTTCATCTGTGTTGCTCCAATAAAAGATATGCTCTCTTCCTATAAACTTTACTTCTCATTGCAAGGAAGGACATCTTTTATGGGATAGTGTAAAATTGTCATGCATTGAAGATAAGTCTGGAGATTTATTTTTAAAATCCTATTCTTGAGTTTCCTGGGTTTTTCTGATATCCCTCTAACAATCAGTCTTTTGCAAGTTTGGTTATCTTATCTGTGGAGTAATCTTATCTCCTCTCAGCTGTTTTTGCTCACTTAGGAGGGAACTCTTTGCCCATTCAGGAAGTACAGTGTGTCTTTATAGGACAGTGTAGGAAATTCCCTGCAGCATGTTGTATGGCAAGATAAAGTCCCTTGGTAGTAGTTCTTGCTGAAGGAACAGCTACTGTGTGCTTGGAATCCAGAGCAGTAACTTCAAACACCTACAAAATATGTCACACACACTGAGACAATTTATAGTTTATGATGCTGAGGGTGGAAGGAGTGTGGTGGTAAAATTATTAATACTTAAGTTTGAGAGGGCTGGCTAAGAAGCAATTTTGACTTAAAAAACATTCCTTTCAACTAAAAGCTAACAATCTGTGATCGTTTGCAGCCCCTTGCTTCTGAGCTTAGCTAATACTGGGTGTGCCACTCCTACAGGCTCCACCAAGAGACATCTCTCCATATGGTCATGTTATATACTGTTTGATTCCTTAGAAACATGACAGTTAGCAAAAGACTTACAGAGTTCATCCTCTCAGGGATGGATACTTGGCTTTATTAACACTGAAATGATTGTTTTTCCTCACCTCTTTTTTTTAAATTTTTTTTTATTTTTTCTGAATCAGTGTGGTGTTGCATCCCCTGCCCCCAGGCCGCACTATGATCTGAGAATGCTTTAAGTGACCTTAAAACACTAATTTGTGACAAACAGTAAATAGATTGGTCTCTACAAACAGTTGGCAGAGAACTGGGGAGCAGAGAAATATGGTGTCCCACTGTCCATATTTAATAAAGCTTCTTCCTGACCTGTCCTAAATTGTACTTGCTTATTATACCTTTGGAGTCCCCAGATTCTCCAACAAAAGTTAGCTGTGACCTTTTGAGTCAGATAGATTAAGTAAAATACAAATTTGCGGCTATACATACACATTTATGTAGGTACATGCTAATGAGTGCTGCAAACATACAGTGCTTTCAGGAAGAAGCATTTTCAGAAATGATGTGGCCAGAACCTTAATTTAATTCCTTTTCAGACATGAGCAGGAAGAAAAAGGCTGGAAGGATCTCAGGGAAGGCACTCAGAGAGCAGATGGAGGTTCTTTCAGAACCATGCTATTTTTCAAGGAGACACTTGGATGCTACACGAGTCTGGCATATCCACTATTCCCCAAACATTAGCAATAATGAATGTCTTGCTATGAAAGCCAAAGAAAGCAGTGTTAGGTAGGACAACAGCACAAAATGTGAGCCCATCTGTCTGTGTGATTAATTGAATGAACCCCTTCCAGAAAATGGATGGAGTTAAGGAGACCTTTCCAGAGTTTGTGGAATGTGCCCAGTTTAGCATTACACAGATGTGCAGAAAGACTAAGAATTGATGTAGCTGTTGATGTTACTGGGGAAATAGAAAGTGCTGGGTAATTGAAAAGATCTGATCCACGTACCTTTTTCCATGAACAGAACCAAAAGCCAAAGAATCCACTAAGTCTAGCCATGTCAAAGTTTTTGAAGAGGAATTAGAGGGAAAAATATTAATAGCAAACTGTGTGATAAAATTTCCTGTAGAAAGTATGAGTCACTTAGTTTTCAGTTAACCAATTTAATTACAGAGTAAAATAAAACCATCATTTGCGTGATCATCCATGAGGAGGTAGATGAGTAATTTTGCAAACTTTGTCTCAAATTATATTTACAAATTAATTGTACTCTGAAGCCAGAAGACCCAGGCCCACAAACCTGATCATCTGCCATGACTGTTCAATCATAGCTTACCCTAAAAACTGTTCCCACTTACAAATACCGGAAAATTCTTCATTTGTTTTAATCTGATCTTTGTTCAATGATACTAAGATACTTTCTTCAAAGATCTCAATGGGAATGAAGTACCTAGCTTTTTCTGGCCCTTTTCAAAAGCTGTTTTATTTTGTTTATGATGATAGAGACCGCCAGCAAGCTGAAATCAGTGAGTTGTGTCCAATGATAATATTGATAGACCTTGTATCTGAAGCTCTCTTTCAGCGTGTAGCCCAAACATTCTGGGGGCGAAGCACACCCATCCCAGTGTCCTCAAGGCTGAATCCCAAGTTCTCTTGCTTTACCATTCCTTGCTGAACACAAAACATGTTACCAAAACCAAAGTTCTTCATCACCCAAATCCGTGATCTTGAGTCACAGGTGAAATGCTGGATTTATTAGTGTGTTTCTCTGGCACATGGTGTTGAACACATGTTTCTATGGCTTTAAGGATGCTCTTTAGACTATTTTACAATATTCTATCTTATTTAAAATAAGATATATTTGGCTGCATTTTGGTATCATGTTGTCATCTGTTTCTGAAACTCCCCTAGAAGACTGTAGAAGAAATGTGTTCTCTATGATGTTGTTAATTTGGGTACATGCTGAACATGGCTTCCAAAATAGCAGTAGCTTACTCCTGGGATGGCACTAGGGCATCCCACGCTGGTGTCTAGGGCTTGGAAACTTCGATCTCTCTTAAACATCTAGCTGCACTTTTCAAGTTACTGGAAAGGGAATATCTATTCATAGTTTTGGCAGCATGATATTCTTCCATATTTACCAGTAATAATTGCTCTCTTCAATGTTATGCCTTTTGGCCCTGTAGGAACCAGGAGGAAAGCTTCTGTTATTCAGATGTATTTGCAGTGTGGGGTTTTTTTGTCCCTCTTTCTTCATCACTGTTACCTTTTTTAATTCCTTTCTTCACATATTGTCTTCAGTCTGTGCTTGTGGTTTTTCTTCTGTCCAGACTTGAATATCATGAACTATTTCTGCTGAAAATGTTTCTGCCTTCACAAATAAGCGACAAGCATGAAGACAGGACTGTTGGGTGTACTTCAGTGTCTTCAGAAGTCCCATGAAAGGCAAGACTTGCCTCACAATGACCTCAGTGACCCCTTCTGCCTGAGACTGAAGAGGGTTTGTATGACTTGAAGAAGCAGGTCTGTTGAGAGAAGGCAAAATTACTGTATTTAACTGGGAGGAGGCAGGGTGGAGATGGGAGGAATGGGAGAGTTTTGCCTTTAACCTAAATTTAGAGCTGTTTTTAATTTCTTGCCTCATTACAAATTTCCTATTTTTTTCCTTTCAGTCTTTTCCTGCCTGAAAAGATATTTTATGAAAGATAGGAGTAAGGTGGGCTTGGAAAGTCTAACTTATCAATGATAGAAAGATCTGGACAGCAGTGCTGGATACTTGTTGTTTTTATGATAGTTCATCATGATAGTACAGGAATTTTGATCCAGTCTTAAAGGCTGCCAAGTCAGCATTATGCTGTGTTTTATCTCTGTGGTAAGAAAAATATTATATGGTTACAAAATTTTTTTGGAAGGAGAGAGGAAAAAAATGTCCCTCTAGAAATCCTGCAGCAGGCGTATGTCATTTTGATGTCTTTTAAGCTTTGGTTTGAAAACTTCTGGCGCTCTACACAGTAATTACTTCCATTGAGGAAGTGCACACATTCTGCTACTCATGCTAATTACTGATAAGGAAAAGGCAGACAGGCTCAATGATGAAACGTTTCATGCACTTGTCTTTCACTAAGCCAATTCCCACAAAGCTGGCAGCAGCTAGAAAGAGTGCCTTTTGTAATCATTTTAAACAGCACAATTTTAAAATTTCTTCTCCTATTTCCATCAAAAAGCCAAGGTAGGGGCTCATGTCTTGTCAAAATGGGCTTCACATGCTATGTATGCTGAGCAGAAGGAGGGCAATTAGCCAAGAGGCCACACAGATGAGTAGAAGAAGGGAAAATTGCTTCATTTCTCCACCTTTGCTACTCACTATGAAGATTAAGGGTATAGAGGCTGTTATAAATATGAGGAAAGGGAAGGAGCAACAGCTTGGCTAGATTACAGTCTTGAATCCTAGACATCCAGTTTGTCATTTAAATTCTGTGATAACTAGGATTTCCAGCTCTTCTTCAGTCATATAATACTTGGCAGAGAGACAGGAAGGAAGGGAGGAATCAATTCCAGCATATTTCCTCCTTTCTAGATGTCTCTGGCTCTTGAGATAATGCTGTAAAGTTCTTAAATGAGATGGGTTAAACGTAAAGTAGATGAGTAAAAATGGAACTCAAATACTTAATAATTTTTTCAAAATAGGATTTTAAAATCAATTTTGATATAAGATTTTTAGTATCTGAAAGTAGCAATACTGACAGTTAAGGGGTAAATAAATTTTTGCAGAAGGCAACTGGTTCCATCTGAAATCAAAACCATCATACCAGATACAACGAAACCTTGTCAATGTGTCCTTTGTTTAGGAAATGTTTTCTGATATGACTTCCTGCTATTGAAATCAGTATCAAATTCCCTAACTTTACCTGGCATTACTTTAGATTTACTTAAACAAAAAGCTGGGCCAAATAGTGAGACCAAAATTAGATAGTTTACATCTTACTGTATGGGAAATTAACATGTCTAGAAATATTTTAAAATCTAGGCACCCTTAATATTTGCAGAGCAGTGGCCAAATGTGAAGAGTCTTGCCTAGAGTTTAAAAGGTTTTAGAATTCATTTGAAAAGAAGCCTAAATGTTCCTCTGGGAAAGAAACACTAATTTATGCCCTCTTGAGCTGCAGTACCAGAACTAGAAAACTTTTACATAAACTTTATTATAATTCAGCATTAACACTGGTGGTCCTTTGGCCACTCAGAGGTAATTTTAATTTATGATTCTTGAGTTTTCCTTGGAAATGTTGAGTAGAAGCAGCTCTCTTTTTGTCTGCTATGACTTCCTTGGTATCTTTATCAGGAGATGAGTAGGTCAAGTCTTTCTATTTTGAGGTCTCGTTTTCAGAATGACAAAAAGAATAAGCACCTGAAACAAGAGAGACTGCTTTACTAATCACAACCTTTCAGATTTTGACAGCCATACTTGAAATCGACAGTCATGTGGAGAATTAGCCTGTGTTTAATTAATTTTTTTTCCTCCCCAAACTGACATTGACAAGTTTTTAAAATCTAAAAATAAATTTTCAAGTTTTACAAAATAAGCGTTAGAGATATAGCAGGAATCTTTGGACAGTGCTCTGGTTTATATGAAGACTCGTGAACCAGAATGTCTTCCATCTTAGTAGAAAAAGTGTTCAGATGTTGCATATTAATGAAAAAACCTAAACTGACTGGGTGGCCGTTTGGCAGGGGCTGGGAGGTGGAACTAGGTATTGCCTACCTCCCTGCTGAGATGTGGTAGTTACAGCTGCAAGCAAGTATTTACCTGCAGCCCTGTGAGACCTCCCATAGACCGAAAAGAACTCCTTCAGGATTTTGTTTGTGCGTCTTGGTACAGTCTATGCTTTCCTTTCTAAAATCCTGCTGACGATCCATTTTCATCTTGTGATCTACAATAACCTCCAAATGTTTTCCAGTAGAACATTTGCGTAGCTAGCTGTTGCCCATGCTGTTTGTGCTTAAGTGCATTTCTTGTTGTTCAGTTCTACCCACCGAATTTCACTCTATTGTTTTTAGAAATTTCTACAAATATATTGAGAAAGTATTGAATTCTAAGCCTGACCTCCAGGATACTGGAGTTCTGCCTGGGTTGGGAGTATGTGTTTTGCATCATCCAGGTTAGTGTGATTTATACAGCACTGAATGCAAGAGCATTTTGCCAGTCCATGGCTAACAATTCTCTGCAGGATTCAACAATTTTACCCGCTGCTTGAAGTTCAACTGAGAGTATCTTTAGCTAGACAATACTTTCTTTATTTGCTTCTTTCCTGTGTGAACCATTGTTTAGGGTCCTAGTGGGGTCAAAATATGACAGTTACTATATCTCCTCTATTTGCCTAGTTTCTAGAAGGAAATTAGATTGCTTCGGCCCAATGCTGGTAGTTATTGACCCACTCAAGTAATTGTAGACTTAGACACTACATGTATTTTCGTAGGAAAATTGCTGGTTTGGTACACTGTTCTGTGTTGGGTAATGAGAAGACTAATGAAATAAAAAGATTCTTTAAGAAAAACAATTGCTTCTATATACTGTACACAGTATCAATAAGACTCAAAGATCGAAGAAGGTGGACTGTTCTGGTCAAACTAGAGCAATGTTAAAGATATTTATTAAAAATACAAAACATCTGGATAATTTTCTTGTTTTTTTAATTGAAATATTCTTTAGAATTGGTAATGAGATCTAATAAGAACTGGAAAGAAGATACTTTTGAGAAGCTCAGTGGAAGTTTTTAAAAATCATAAAATATCCGGAAGTTGCAAATTTAAATTGTGGTGAAACAATCCCATATTTCTTTAAGTGGATTCAGTAGCCAAGAATGGACTATAGAAGTGTTTTGAGAAGGGCAGCACTCTAGATGTATATATTCTGATTCTCATGTTTATATGGTTCATTAGTTTTAGGAGAAATAATATAAAGTACAGCTGAACAAAACCACAGACAAAAATGGGACAGGAAGTTGTCCCTGGAGAAGACAGTAAGGTAAAATGATGAGATAGTACAGCAGTAGTACTTTACCACAGAAAAACTGAAGTGTCAACAGGTTTTCAAAAAGACTTTTTAGTATAATAATTTCTGTCAAACTTCAAAACAGATAGTGTTTTCCTGAATTCCAGCAGAAATTAACTGCTTAAAGATATCAAAGCTTTTCTTAAAGGAGGGAGGCGAGGGGGAGAGAAGTACTCTAGCCCTTGTCATTACTGGGAAAAATGAAATGTAACCTTACTTCAGAGTAAGGCCTGATAATTCAGGATAATAAAATGAAAGTCTAAGAAAGTGGCATAGAAACGAAGATGGTGCTTGACCTACTAATCTCTGAGGGTATAGGGAGTTATAATCCTGAAATATACTGCTAACCCTAAACGTATCATGTAATGGCAGCAGCACAAAGAAATACCAGACCACAGACAGCCATAGACCAAACAGATGATATGTATAGAATGATTAAAGAGAAGGTAATGTGATATTGATCACTAAAAACCTTGTCCAATAAATCTAACTCAATCTCTCTTGAAGACATAAATGGTAAGGAGAATAAAAATCTAGTGTATAATGGTAACAAACCAAGAAGCAATAAGCATTATGAGCTGATAAAGGAGGAAAAATGATGTCAGATAAACTTGATTAATATTTTGGAGATTGAATTACAGATGGTTGCAATGGAACAGATGTGATTTGTATGGCTGTCAGATCCTGCTCCTATTTTTACAGATGAAAATTGTGACTGACTGTTGACATCCATCGAGGAGTTTTTGCTGACTGAACTTAGAGAACAGGGAAAAACACACTGCCAGTATTCACTGAAACAACATTTTCATTGTAAATATCCATTCAAACATTGCTATGCACATTTGCATAGTCAGGTAGAAAGTGGATAAATGTATAAATCTGTGGTTCTAGGGGATGTAGGAAATGAGCTGTAGATAATATGGCAAGCTTGTTTTGAAGTGAAAACAAGATCTAAATGTGGAGTTCCAAAAAGACTGTGTGTTTACTGAGTGGACACAGTGCACTTGAGGAGCTTGTACCACATGTTTTATGGTCTGGGCTGTGGTATGATGGTACGCCAGGAGTGATGGAGAATGTAAACCATGGTGGGGCAATGCCAGAGGATTGCAAAGGCTGGAGGGACACAAGCCTGTAACCTCATTCATCTTGCAGGAAGTGATCCTTAGGCGTGATCTTCCCTCAAAATACTCCCCAGTTTTGAAGGGCACTAGCCGGAACACCTCAGAACAGAGCTGTGGGATGAGACTTGAAACTGCTCTCAGTCTCACTTGCAGCACTTGCCTGTTTAGCAACAGAGATGCATCCTGAATCGCAGAGTAATCCAATTTACTGAATGAACTTGTGTTATACTCACAGTTCCAAAGTGTGTGTAGTTTCCTTTTTGCAGTGGGAATTAAGTTCCCCAGACAAAGTTTAAACTGCTCATAAAGTACATACTCAGATTATGAAGGATATTAAGGTGGGAGGTAGTGACAGGACTGCAATATTGCAGAAACTGAACTGATTAAAGTAGAAATACATGTAAAAAAAGAAAAATTCTTTATCTAAAAGTAATTTGCTAAGAAATATTAAGATTATTTTGAAACTGGTTTGGATAATGCTGGATTTCCATTGCAGATTTAAGCGGAATGTGTGAGAGAGCCCTCAGTGTATAAACACAGGTCTTGAAGTAACAGATTGGCTCACTGACTTCCCATGTTGCTGCTGCCAGCCATGGCATATAGGTCTCTCTACAAAATGGAAACACAAGAGCTGATAAGCTTCAAAGTTATGATGGTAGTACAATGGGATAAAATAATTGGAATTTAATAGAGTTTACTGTATAGGGATAGTTTTAAGTATAGTCAGTGTGCAGTGTGACAAATATTGGGGAAAATGTAGTAGGATGGAGAGCACATAGTTGTTGCTGGAAGGAATTGCTTGACTGCTACATTACTGCTTACCCTGAGAATATTGCTAATTTGATATTTACACATCAAGAGGTAATATTTTGGTACAAAAGCAATTAAAGTGGCAGGAATCTTTCTCTTTATTCATCTCTGTTCTACCCTAGATGTCTTTTCTCAGTTAGGCACCTGAATTTTCACATCATAGAGTGATTAGAGAAGCCAAGTTTAACACAATATCTCTTTAACTCAGAGGACCATACAGCCTTTGTTTTTCACTGCTGGATACTTAGGATAAGTACTGAGCATACAGACTTTCAGAAATGCTAGCTCTGAGAAGAAACAAACATGCTGTGGGTGAGGGAAATGGAGGGCTAATGAGGCTTTTGTCAGATGTTTTTCTCTGCATGTTGTGTAGCTCCCTTTCTCTAGCTTGGTGTTTAGCCTACAAGCCTCAGGGAAACAGATTGTCACAATATAGGTTTTTACAATGCCTTGCTGATCACAGGAGCCTAACATCACAGAGTATTTGCTTTTCTTATGACTCAAATATAGTGGGATTTGCCTTCTTTGCAGCTTTTCTTTTCCTTCCTGGTCTCCAGCAATAGAATAAGCCTAAACAGAGAGAGGGTTAGCTTTTATCCCAGGGAGCAGGCAATCCTAAAGGAAATCTCAGCATGCAGCTGTAGGACTGTCTATCCAAGCCACAAGGGACCACATCGTGTCTTATCCCCGTGCTTTGTAACTGTATGTGATAGTGAATGCAGTAGAAAACTTGCACACAGCTTGTTCAGGCACTCAGTATTTTCATCCCTGGTCAGGAAAGGTACTTATTGAACTGAGTTGGAACAAAGAGAGGGAGAATATGCCATTCTTTAGTACCCAGGTTGAGAGGCAGTGACACTGGCTGCAGGGGAGAGCAAGAATAAATATTCCCTCCCCACTCAGCTCTGGCAATGGAGTTCTCTTTATGCCCAGTCCCTGCTTCTAGTACACTAGCTGATCAGCTGCTTTAACTTTGCTTTTGTCCTTCTCTAGCTCAGCTCATCCTTTTCTTTGTCCCATTGGAAGGACATCCATAGCAAAGGTTTTGCTGCCTATTGCTGTAATCCCAAGGCAGTTTAGTTTAAGGTTTTAAGTCTCTCTAAACCTTGCCATCCACCTTTTTCCCAAAAGAGTAGAAGTTAAAGTATTTTTCAGTGCTAAAAATAGACAGAGTAGAATTGTAAAGGGAGTTCATGTGGAGCCTAGTTTAATGTGGCTTCTTCCAGCTGATGTAGCTGCTGACAGTCTGACTTATTGCTCTTCCTTGACAGTTTCTCCACCACTATTGTGTCTTTCACAAATGAGTCCTTAAATATCCTTTTAAATGAACCAGTTTTGTCATTGTTTGACCAGACAGAAGATAAGAAGGTGAGATGTTATATCACAGAGAACATTTCTTTCCAGGCATTTTTACTGTAAGAAACTGACTCTGCAAGCATAGCTCTGAATAATAACCCTTATAGGAAAAAAGAGACACTTGTTCAGGTCTTCCACAAAGTGACAGTAACATCAACTTAATGGACAAAATTTCCAACAGGAGATTATTAAGCTTTCTTGAATAAATTAATGTTATGCAGTTTTAATGGAGGTCTGAAATAGATACGAGAATTAAAGCGAATATAAAAACAAGGTGTTCTGTGGAGTTTTACTTGAGTTGATATTTCAAATGATTGCATAAAGTCAACTGCATTTTTCAAGTTGTCTTTAATATTCTACGTCAACTGCCCTGTACTTCAGTAGGAGAGCTTTTAAATTATGACCTTAACTGATGAGTAAAAATATCAGCCGTTCTGTGAGGATGTTACATTCAGCTGGACCAAGCAATCACCAAAAAGACTAGGGCTGAAAAGAGTTAGTTGGGGCCAAGTGGTTTTAGGACTTGTTCCCTATTAACCTTGGATTGCACTTATGCAGGCTGGTTGTGATCTCTAATGGGTCTGCAGATTGGAATTCGATGCAGGTGCTTAATTTCTGCCCCTGATTTGTGCCTGGTAAAATCAAGACCACACCTGTAGGGAAAGAAATAGGTATGAAGGATCTGGCTGCTCTAGTTCTGTGTTTGCTGAAGCAGGTATCAGGTTTTTTTTCCTTCTCTTTCATTCTGGAGTAATGTTTGTTAATTTAAGTTCTCCTTTTTGCTGCTATATCATGCCAAAACTTCAGTTTGTTGTACCAGCTTCAATATATTGGTGAGTACTTACTTTCAAGATCTTTTAATGACCATTGAGTGCTTGTCATCTCTTTGCAATTTCTTTCTAAGTGCATTTCAATAGATTTGGAAATGTTCTTCAAAATCTGGTTTTGTGCCTCTTTGAGGTTAACCCTTGTATAATCTTCTTTGTATACACTTTTTATGGACAACCTGATGTATTGCATAGTAGGTAATTTAAGGAAGTAATTATTTCAGTGGTATATGCATATGTAAATGCATTTTTTTTTCTTGGTTTTTTTTTTAGAGAAATATGTTGGCTTTTTTTGTTGTTGTTGTTGTGGGGTCTTTTTGTTTGTTTGTTTGTTTTTTAAATTTAGGAAAGCTTGTTCCCATAGAGGAAAAGGGAAGTCACTTAACTTGGCCCTGAACAAAAGATCTCTGTTTAGGTGGTTTATGTGGTATTATTGCCGCAGCTAATTGTGTCCCTGGGCTTTCATTTCAAAAATGAACACTTATGTCACTTTAAGTAGTTGCCATGGAAATCCTCACAGCATGAACCTCTTCAGTGAACACCTTATGGCAGATAAATTATGCCTATTATTTCCCTAAACACATCAGAAACTAGAAAGAAAGGGGTTTTGTGTGTCTTTAAAGCATAGGCACAAGAACTGATACTTGTTTGTTCTAGCATATGTTTTCCAACCTCACTTCAGGTCAGATAAATCAATGTCAAATTGGGACAGTGTGCATTTATTTGAGAAGCCAATACAATGAATTGAAGAAATCTCTTTTTAGCTCATAATCTCTTAAATATTTTCACAAGAAGTTGTTTTTTTTTTTTTTTTTGTGTTCTTGTTGCTTTCCATTGCTGTTTTCTCCAGTTATCTAGACGTTAACATCAACATTGGGAAGCTGTTCCTTTTCTTTAAAATGCAGCCAACTAATAATTTCTGGGGTTTTAGCATTTCTGTAAAGACTAACTCACCTGTAATAAGGGTGTTTAAAACACCAAAAGTTTTGTTCTGTTATCTTGAATAAGGTACATTATTAGAGTTAAGCTATAACCTGCAGATTAGAAGTGTAATATTGGAGTGTAGTATGTGCTCAGCAACATTCATGTGCCAATAAAGTTCTATCATTGTGTCAGGCTTTAGGTATAATGCCTGTGTAGACATAGAGCCAAATTGTCCTCTGTTGTCGTGCTGTGAGATCAGGGTTATTCCATTAGCTGTATATTTACACAAGTACTGCTGAGAAAAGCATTTGTCCCAATATAGACGTATAAGGAAATTAATAAAATGGATTCACTGCAAAATGTTATGAAATAAAAATGGAAAATAGCATTTTATGACAAAAAAACACAGGCCGTATAAAGTAATCAGTAATGCAGGTTTTAAAAAATACTTTCTGTTGTTTCTATGTGCCTTGTTTTTAAGCAAGATGAATATTACTACTTTGCACAAAGAGTATTTTTATTAGTCCTGCAGGACAAGGAACTTGAAGACAAATGTTTATACAAACTGTATTTACCTCTGTCAGGTTCCCACTGCACGCATGTTAATGTCCTGGAAGTAGCATCTGTGACTAGTTTGGTGTCAGCTGCAGCAAAGGCCAGTCTCAAATACGGGTGGAGATGGCACTTATGGTGGGTTACAGCACACTCATGAGCAAGAAAAGAGGTTTGCTTTGCCAGTTAACAGCTCCTCCCATAGTGAATGAAAGGAGTACTTCATTCTCCTGAGCTTTCAGTCTGTCTCTCCATTGACTGTGTTCCCTTTTAAAATTGAGTCTGTTTAGCTTCCAGTGCCAGACACTCTGGCACAGTTCCTCAGGCACTTAAATATCATTGCGGATTTGGGCTTCTGAGCCTACATCTTATTTCCCTCTGAGGGGGAGGAAGCTTTGCAAGCAGAGTTAATTCTGCTATAGAGGAAATAAATGCCATGAAACCTTTCTATTAGATTAAAATGGATAATAAAGAACAGCCTTTGACTCTCCATGAGGAGTGTCTGTGAGCTGCACAGGCCCTCTGCCTGGGATGCTGTGAAAAGGCTGGGTTAGGTGGAGCATTTAGCATAGCTGGCTTCCAATGGAGCCCAGGATAGTGCTTCCCTCTTGTATGATCCTCCAGCAGTAGGTATGGAGTGGATCCAACCCACAGAGAGCACAGATGTAGCTGCTCCATAAAAGCTTCTGAAACATCCTCTGTCTGACATAAACAAAAATGACCTTTAGTATCTATCTCTCTGACTGCCAATAATGGGCTCGTTGTGTTACAAACCTCCAGCACACATGGCATGCTTGGCACAAATTTCACCAGTATGGGCAAGATGCAACTAATTACTGTGTAAAAATACTCAGAAGGCATACATATATGTATGTTTGTGTATAATGTGTGTGTATACATGCAATATAAGTTATGCAACTATGCAATGGTATTTGGGGTGATGTGGTACACAGCAAAGCAACATTTGCATTATTGTAGTGTAGCAGTCTGATTCTGTTAACAAACTGGCATGAATCAGGGCAGCTGCATCTAAAATGGCAAGGATTGAAGAAGTGACAAATTACTTCAGTGAAGAATTGGGTGTAAATTGCATTGCTTACATCCAAAAAAAGGAAGAAATAGCTTTAGGCAGCTGAATATTGTCATCCATATTGGAAATAGAAGCCAGAGTTGGTTGATGAGGCCCTATGGCATACGGCAATCTGATTCCCGATTCCAGTGTGTGAATACAGTTTTCTATCTTGATTTAACAGTAAGCTAATCTGGTAGGTTTTGGTAGATAAATAATTAAATGTATTCTTGTCTTTCTTGTGATGCTTTTACTTGGTTTCATTCAATATTTGCCTTTTTCCTCTTGGAGAGAATAACAAGCTATTGTCTGATGAGCAGATCTGCCCATTGAATGTTTATTTGCCACTCAGTAATATAGCATACAAGGTTTGAACCATGTGGGTTATTAGTCACCAATATCAGGAAACAATCAGTAACTGGTAACATTTTTCTCAGGTTGTCATAAACAAAGCTGATCTATTTGTGGTTCAACAATCTGGTGCTGTTTTTTTTTTTCCCTAGTCAAAATGCGTTGTTCACCTTCTTTCTGTAATGTATGCCAAGATGCTATGGACAGCTCAGGTCACAAATGCATTCAGGCAAATAATTGTCACTGGAACAGTGGCTTTGTAATTATATGTGCTTTTTGTCAGTACTTGCTTCTATTTTATAGCATAATACTATCTATAGCTGTATTTGAGGAGTAGGAATTATCCTCTGGCTCACTCGAAACACTGGAGTGTTTCTTGCATCGCTCAGTGGGAGTGGAAATGCCTCTAACAGCAGACCCTGTGACTGGGATGTTCCTGCAGGGCAGCAAAGATTTGAGTTTGACTTCCTTCCCCTGTGCACAGGTGGAGCTGTTCCTGGTGCTTCTGCTGCTTGTGAAACTGTGTTTTTCCAGGGACTACTGAGTAATATGAGGTTATAGATCTCTGGCTGTCATTTACATGAACAGAATGAGCTCTGCTTGGCTTTTGGAAAAAGTACAGGGGCCTGTGGCTCTTTGAGCACCCCGAGTGTATCAGGATGGCATATAAATAACCCTCCAGGCATTTCCCTGTGGTTCAGCTGTGGACAGCTGCATTGTGTGTGCAGTTCTCTGCTCAGCTCAGCGGTTATCATGAGCCTATTTGGGGGTGCCCAAATTTTCCTTCTGCATGGAATCCAGATGCTGCCCTGAGGTCTTCTTGGCAGAAAAGAGAGTTACCAAAAAGCTAGGTAAGGTGAGATGACTATTTCAGTATCACACTCCAGTAATATTTGGAAATTGCATGCAGAAGATTTCAAGCTTCAGTTCTACACATCGGCATGTGTTTACTTGATTTACACATTTGAATTGTCAAGTTTGTTTTCAAACCACAAAGTGTATGGTTTGAGCTTATGGGCAATATCATATAGAAAAGTTTGTCTGCTGTGAGTGAAATACAAACTTCATCACCTACATGCCTTCTAAACAAGCTAGTTTTCTTCAGGAGGAAAAACATTAAAATGTGTTTAAATAATATTTTTTCTACAGTTATACAGCACTGCGGAAGTCCTATTTTTCTCTGACATAATAAAGATGCACCCAAATTCCTCACTGTGAAGCTCCAAATGTGCTTATGCTTAGTTTCCTTTGTCATAATCATGGCATCTTTCTCTAGGGCTTATAAGGTTATATAATGAAGTTTTTTTAGAACCCAAATATTTTTACTCCAGTATAAGTGTAACTTATGTCCAAAAAAAGGAACATAATTTCTTATTTAGTACTGTAATGGCCATGTACATGTGCCTATTTAGCAAATGTAAAAATACAAAGTGGTGTTCAGATCTTTCAGTATGTGGTTCTGATGCAACTTATACTGAATCACCAGGCCAAAGGTCTTGGAGATGTATTTAACCTAGGGCAACAGAAGTTCAGAAAAAATTGTCCTATGATTTGGAGATCTCCAACAGGGGAGCTGCCTGCAGAAGGGAATCTCATGTGTGCATTGGGATCGATTGCCCTAATGACTTCACAATTCAGGGCTTATTTCTGGAATACAAACTATTTGACTTTGTGTGTGTGTGTAAACATCACCCCAGCTGTCAAGCTTCAATCAAAATTCTAGTGACATAAAAAGGAAGAATTTTTATGCACTTCCACATTTTCTGGACAATTACTGGAAATATTACTGACTGGATCCAGCATAAGATCTTTCTGTACCACACAGTGCTAAGACCTGTAAGTCAGGTATTTACTTTGAGCCGAAGGGCTGATATTAACTTTGTCTTCTTCATTACTACTTTAAAATCAACAGTTTTACTTTAGATCCAATTAGGTGTTATTCTGCATACTTTGATATTGAGCAGCAGCTCTACAAGTACTTGTGTATTCAGTCAGAAACAGATCAGAAGGTGATGACCTTCATGAGTCTGAAGTGTTCATTCAAGTGCACTCTGGATTATTAATTGAAAATAAAATAATCCAAAGCCCTGAAATGTCTCCATTATGAACACTGGTTCATAATGGTTATGTAGGAATTTGTTAAACAGCTTAAGTAACTTTTCTTCCTTTCCTTTATATGCAATGATAGCAGGAGGGTTGCTTTTTCTGCATCGGTTCTGTTAGACATGGCTGGAGAGCTGAAATTAGTACAATGAATGTTTTAACAACACAGAATATTCTGAGTTGGAAAGGACCCACATGGACCACTGAGTCCAGCTCAAGAGAATAGCCCATACGGGCGACTGAACACATGACCTTGGTGTTATTAGCACCAAGTTTTAACCAATTGAGCTAATCTCAGGGTCAGAGTGCAAGCATTTATCTTCATACTGTAACATAACATTGGTTTACAGGTGTGAGTAAGTGCTGTGTGGGTCTGAGGAAAAAGCTTACAACAACAGAAGAAGGGTTCCTCTGTTGACTTTTATAAGCTGCCCATTTATGTATTGTGAGCTGACATGTAGTTACCATTGTTGTCTTAACTGTTCTGTGTTTTTTATTTTGGTTTCTTGTTTTTTAATTGGAAAATATTGAGCTCTGCTGTTGATATTGGATATGTTTACTACATGATCTATGAGGGTCACTGTTTTCTTTTGTAGTTCTCTCATAACCATAAGCATACATGCTTTGCATGAACTTGCTTTTTGTAGGTCTTATTTCAGGATAACAGAAAGGGCTGGTGAAGACTGATCAAACAAAGCTGGTGAAGCTTTATTTACTGTACCAGGATTATTTAATTTTTAGGTTACTTCAAGCAGTATTATTTGTTTTGAATGGGTACTGATGTATAATGTAACCTTGCTAATCAACTTATTTTTGTTAAGTGTTGAAATGTGAGACCATAATAAGGAGGAATACAGTGAAACATACCAATTTATTTCCATAATTCATGTGAGTCAGCATAACTCAAAATAAGAAAATAAGTACTGCATTGGGTCAAGCCTGCCCAGCCTTGTGGCAATAGGAGGCTTCAAATATCTTTGATCTGTATTGCTGATTTACATGAACTGAAAGACCGACTGCAAGATGCAAGTACTTGCTCAACTTGAAATACTTAAAATAATGCTTATATCACTCTTTTATATAATTTAAATGCCATAATAGAAACCAAAATATTTCCACAGCTTAAAAGGAGTGGTTTAGCTTTCTCTTTACAGAGCTTACAAGTGATCTCATCAGGATTAAATATTTTAAAGGCACTGAAAAACCACAGCATCTCTTGCTGCTTTAATCAACAACTGGCAGGATTGGGCTGCATAACCTTTTTCCATTTAAAGTGAAGGGGAAAATTCCTGCAAGCTCTAGGATTGGTGAGATTCAGTCTTGGAATAACTCTGGATGCTTGTAGGTAGACTCAAACTCCTTTGTGTGCATCTCTAAGCTTTCAAGTCAGCTCAAGCTTGTGATTCTGGACAATCCTGCATGTGTTTAAAGGTAATAAGTAATTTACAAAATATGGTGCAGGTATGGCTTCATATCTGTGTAGGCTTTATTGTAATACTGCTTAGAATATATGTTTTTATAAAGGCTTAGCTTTTGAGTCTTGGAGAAACAGCAGCAGATGGACTGTCTATGCTATACTGTGCTAGTAAGGTTAGCACGATCCTGACAAAATGTACTAAGTTTATTAAGTAGGAGGTGTCCCAATATCTGTATGATTCAGAAAGAAAATGATTATCCAAATTAGGGTGCAGATGTACCTAATATGCATAAGTCATATGAAGTGTGTCATGTGTAAGTCATAGGAGGAGTGGCTGGGGTTGTTTAGCCTGGAGAAAAGGAGGCTTAGGGGAGACCTCCCATAACTGCCTGAAAGGAGGTCAGCCTCTTCTTCT
This sequence comes from Cephalopterus ornatus, assembly GCA_013396775.1. Classification (NCBI taxonomy): domain Eukaryota; kingdom Metazoa; phylum Chordata; class Aves; order Passeriformes; family Cotingidae; genus Cephalopterus; species Cephalopterus ornatus. Next base: position 241,737 of record VZRE01004037.1, read on the forward strand.
CCCAGGCAACTAGCAGTAGGACAAGCTGCGCCAGGGGAGATTCAGGTTGGACATCAGGAAGAATTTCTTCACAGAAGGGCTTAACCATTGGAACGGGCTGCCCAGGGAGGTGGTGGAGTTGCCATTGCTGGAGGTGTTCCAGAAATGACTGGATGTGATGCTAAGTGCCATAGTCTAGGTGAGAAGGTGGTGATGGGTCAAAGGCTGGACTTTATGATCTTGGAGGTCTTTTCAACCATAAATGCTTCTGTGATTCTGTAGGGCGTGGTTTTGTGTAGGTATGTTTCGTGGACATGCGTGAACAAGCACAACATCAATAGCAGCATATTTAGGGTACTCTGCAAACAGCATGCCTAACTAAGCCTTTGCCACTGATATTAGTGTGAAATCCTTCTTTGAGACAAGGCTAGCAGTGGAGCCTCCAGACCTTGATCCCAACAACTTTGGTGCTGAAGTTATCTACTGAGGTGACTGTACATACACAGAAAGAGCACCTAGCAGCTAAAAGGGTTCCTGGAACAAAACTTGCATGTGGCCAACGTCATTGTAAGCAGATGAGCATGAGTACATCTAATTATAAATGTGCCATTGTTGGGGCAGTTTACAACAGATATAATATGGAGGAAGAGTAAAGCACCTGAAAAATGCAGTGACTGATGAGGAGCCCTCTGGACCTATGTGAAGACTTGGAAAAGGGAAGTTGCAGGTTTCTGAATCACAGTGGTTAAGCACCTTTAAAGGAGTAAATAGCAAAGTTTTATTTATGCTCTCATGTGCGCTCTGGCTACAAATGACTATTGAATTGGGGAAGTGAGGGTGCATGGTGAGGGAATGGGACACGAAAACAACTGATGTAATTATCAAGAGATGCTAGAAGACAAAATTCTCTTCTCCTGGTACTTCATGATGGTTTGATCCTGATTCTTTTGCATACTTGCGGGGTTTAACACCTCTTACCTAGTTTTTAGATGATGGCAGGCCCTCAACAGAAGTTAGTTCATGACATGCTCAGTCCTGGTTTCTGACTGCAGGCTGTGGCAAAACTGAGTGATGGAGCTCTGGCTTAATGCTCCTGGTCTAGTTCTTGCTACGATTTGGGGCACCTAGTATGGGACTTGGATAGAGATTAGGTGTTCAAACACAAGTTGTTATAAAAGGGCTTCATCACAAACACACTTTGAATGGAGCCTTAATTTTATATCATGGAAGGTATCTAATCTAGAGGTGCTTTAATTTTTATTCTGAAAGTTCCACGGTGCTCAGTGCTTCTGGGTGGATGAAGAGCTGTTGATTATTCTGGATGTTGTTCTACATATGGCTGTGTTTTATTCACTTGTTCAGTGTGAAATATGGAAATAATTCTGTGGTTAGCCTCTAACTGGTAGTCTAAAAGTATAACACTTTGTTATCCTAGGTCCCTCAATCACAGATGATCACTCGAGGAGCAGTCAATTCTGCCTACACTTAGACACACTAATACCAGTGGTAATCAGAAAAATTACTCCCTTGTTCAAAGGGAATGTAATAGCTCCTTTTTGTGTGTGATAGCTCACGCCTTAAGATGAAGTTCAATTTCTCAAGTTAGGTCCCTCAAATTAGGTTATTAGGAGGATGTAGCAAAGTTTTGCTCTATGCTTTGCTAGAAAAGCTACTGATGTTAAATATAAGCCAAGCCATCTGAGTCTTTCTCACCAGAAGAATGAACGCTTGAATAAGACACATATGACATCTCAGTTTAATGAGCTTTGTAGGTGATAAAGAACTATTTTTCTGAACTTAATTAGAATTTAAAAAAAAAAAATCAAGGAATGATAACTTTGCTTTTTCAAATGTGTAATTGATAAGCAACCTGTTTTCCGATCTTAATAATGTGAAAGACAATTAAAAAAATCCAAGCCCCGAACCAAACAGAAACCCCTCTGGAGAGTTCCTGGAATAAAAGCAGGAAAAGATAATTTGATATTTATTATTTCTGCAAGAAACCTCATTGTTCAAAAAGCAGCAGCAGTTAATAGAAATTGATTGCAACAGTTTTTCTCCTCTCATTCCCCTAACACACTTCTTAAGGCTACTTTGGCTTGAGATTTCTGCTGCACAGCAACCCACCCATGACCCAGATGCTCCAGTTTTAGTACTATTGCAGTGCTATGTTTTCAATAGTGTAGTGTACCCACCGCATCCAGCATGGTATGTGTGGTATGCTGCTGATCACTGTTCTTGATACTGCATTGCTGGATTTGGCAAGCTGCTACTAAGTTGCACCTGAAGCAAGTACAATGATGGTCTAAGTAATGCCTAATGTTGCAGGTACTGCTTCCCCCTTCATTAATGCACCTTCCTCTCTTTCACAAAGCACTGAGATCCTCAAGCAGTGCAGCAGATAGGACCTTTAAAAAAACAAACCAAACTTTTAGCTAAAGATCTCAGAAGATCTATGAACTACTGTCCATTAAAGCTCCCCTACTGCAGGCTGGGTAACAAATCTTGTAGCTAATTTATTACAAATGACAAAATGAAGACTTTTAGCAAAGTAGGTATAACAGTATCTTTCCCATCTCCTCTTCTACATCTTGTGGCAGAGACTTGCATTTGAAAAGCCTCTGACTTCTAGATAGTATCATATGTTACTAGATAAGTAATCCTGCTACTTGGACCTGTTTTAATTTCCTTTCAGATAAAACCCAACAGAACAGTAGTTCTTAAAAAATTAGTGATTGTAAATTTTGCTAAAACTCTGCTTGGGGGGAAAAGGTTTTAACTGGGCACAGCACTTGACGACACTTAATTTGGTTTACTCATTGTGTTAGACTTCAAATTTCCAGGCATTCTGCCTAAAAGTTCATTAAGACAAGTAGGTTAAAACTTAGTTATCATTGAAGTCAACTGACAGAGGAGCTAGGTATAAGGCTGCTTGCGTTTTGGATCCTGAGCGATGCAGAGAGCAATACATTCTTCTGTTCTTTTCCAGCTATACCTGCAAGAATGAAAAGACAGATGATCCCATGTGTATGTAGGGGAACTACACACTAAAACTAACAATTAAAATGTTGATGCTACTGAAAAGGAGGGGAAAACAAACAGGTTCTGTTCTGTTTGTATTTGTTTTTTCAATATTGGGATATCTTGTGACATTTCAGGGAATTACTCTTCCCCATCATTAATGTAAGCTGAACATCATGAAATGGTGAGGAAGAATATTTATCTACTTATGGATGAACCAATGAGGAAGGCATCTGCTCTGATCTCAGTGACATGAGTGGAAGAGAATTACCTCTGTACCATTATTATTGTAATGAGATTAGTGCCTACAAATTTAATAGATTTTTTTTTTTTCCCTGTGGTCATCACTTGTATTAGCTGAATCTGTGCCAGTTATAGAGAGGGACAGAGCTCAGTCAGTGTGCATGCAGTAAAAGGTGTCTGCTGTACAGGTCTGATAAATGTCTTTAATGCAATATGAACTGTGCACGTGCATTGTGCCATGACTTTGACAACACATGCTCACTGATTAGACTGAAGGACTGGGAATTAATATAAGTGATTTTAGAGAAGTGATGGAAGTAATGGTGAAGGGAAGGGATGGTTGCAAGTTGGAACCACAGGTGCAAAGAACAGTTCTGTGTACCACTGATGGTCTCAGCTCTTTCAGCAAATGTTTTCAGGGCTTTACAAAAGGTGCAGAAGTCAGCACTACTATTTATTAGATTTTTCCTGTAGGAAAGAAGGCCATTTTTATTGTTTGCCTATGACCTGCTGCAGTGAGTATAAATCATGCTTCATCTTCATGCTGGGCACTTCATCAGCTTCTGCCACTTTCCGCATCTTCCTTTCTGTTCTTTCAGGAAGCTATTTTCACTGTCTTTTCCCTTTATGTGTATCATGATTATAAAACAGCTGTATGCATCCTACTCCAGGAAGAGAGCTGTGTTATTAGCCTGAACTCCAAATCTTCCTGCACTGATGTTGATTAAGCCTGGTCTGAAGCTGAAAGGATCTGCGGTGAGTGCCATTTTGTCTATTCATGCTATCTATACTTATGCATGGTCTTTTGCATGCTGATTTTCTTGGTAGTGCTTAGCTTTTTTATTTTCCCCAGCTTTAATCATCCAAGGTGAACTAGAATGAATGTCTGGCTTTTCCTCCTGAAAACACTTTTGCCCTGAGGAATAATGGAGGCTGTTGCAAATCCTGCATTCTCAGATGCTGTATTTCTGCACCAGTGATGCCCAGCCTGGTGAGGGTTGAATACATAGAATTTATGTTGCTGGAAGCTGCAAAATCATGCATTGAACCACTGTTCATCTCTACTCACGTAGACTGGGCACGAATAAGCAGGCTGTCACCAGCAGACAGAGTCAGGGTCTTGCCATCCATAGTAACAGTTGATGCACCCTCCTGAAAGGAAAGAACAGGTAACCAGCTTTTAATTTTCCATGTCCTGTCACTAGCAGAAAGAAAATGCTGCAAGTATGGAAATCTTTCCCACTGAAAGAGCACCTCAAATCTGCTCTGTTTCATGAGGCCTAGCTAAATATTCAGTTGACCTTCCCTGTCCAACACTATTAGCATCAACAAAAACATGCTTCATGGTTCACTGTTTCCCATCGTAAAGCAGCAACCTGTTGCCTGGCTCTTGGAGTACACTGTTACCTATCTAATCCAGCAGCCTGCAAGTTGGTACAGCCCCAGAAATCACAGAGAGAATCTTCTGGAGTACTTGAAGCTCCTCTTCTACTTTTCTGATTACTGATATCATTCTAAGTCTTAAAAAGTAGAGATCTGACTGAAGTTGCTAATAGGAATCCATCCAGATTTGAACGAACTAGTTATTATCTCTTCAAACACAGAGGCCAGATTCTTGCCAGGCACAAGGTCTTGACTGCATAGGCTGCTGTAAGCTGCAGTGTAAACAAATGTCTTTCAAGATTATCATGTCTTTAATTAGTATTTGATAGTCTCTGTGAATTTCAACAGAACAGGAACTGATAGAAATACCTGCCTCTCAAGCTAGCCTGACTTGAGTAAGGAAAAACTATCTGATGCATTCACGACGTCCCCTGACCACTAACACAGTTCTCCTGCTGTCCCTCAGATTTTTTTGAAGGCTGAAATTGGATGAGGGACAACTAACTGTATTAGATTTGCAGAGGTTTTTTTCTTGTCCTCTTTGTCTTACGCACACAACACAGGCAAGGAAAGCAGCCTGAGAAATGGTGGAATCACCAATTCTGGCAGGCATTGTTTACATTCTAGTATCTTATCCTACTTAGCAAAAGGATTTTACAGGCTACAGGGAGGGCAGCATGCATGGAACTACCTGTTACAAATTTATACAATTTTTGCAAACTTATTATACTATTTAAGCTTACTTATACTATCTTATAACAGTCTGTCATTATTAAAAGTGGATCCACATTCTTCTTGCAAGAAAGGTTAACTAAAACAGTCTTTTTTCTTAACTTAAACTAGATAATAGGGCTTTGTTGAAGGTGTTCTTCCGCAGAAATTTTAACAGCTTCTTCTCTCGCTTTCATCCAGCATCCAAGGTCTCTTACAGCATTCCAGAGTTATCTCTGAGGTTGGTTGCTGGGCAGCAGTCTTATGCCTCTCAGATTGAACACCTGTTTGTTCTCCAACAACTATCTGTTCTTTGTTTTTCCTTTGGGTTGCAAAAGTTTTCTAGAAGCCAGTTGAATGAAGGATTTAGTATAAACAAGTTCTCAGACTTTTTTATTAGCTTATTCTGCTTGATTCGAGTTTGACTTCAGTACGAAGGCAAAGGCTTCAAGGTAGAATAGGTGCTGTTGTTTTATCACCTAGGGACATTCCGATATAATTACAGGATGTATCCTAGGTAGGATGTATGAAAATCCTCAGCAAGGATAGATGCCTGTATCTCTGTCCTCAATGTACAAGATGAGGAAGAAGAGGCTGTTTTTATGGTGGCAGTACTTTACAGTTACTTATCCTCACAGTTTAAAGCTGAAGGGTGGTGCCTGTGGGTGATCTTTTCTATGAGAAGGAAGGTAATCGTTCCAGTTTCTGTTGCTAGAAGGTTTTACTACTGTGCAGTCTGAACTGAAACATGAACTCATCAGTTAACGAGTGTGAATTGCCACGTACCAACTGCCATATCCAGCTATCCGAATTCTTTTTACTCTTCTCAGTTGTTCCTGGTCCATAAGCTATAACCTTTAAAAAAGGGGAAGAAAAGTAATGGATTCATCCCAGTGACCAAAGTGTCCATATACATCTTCCAACAGCATTTAAACATTCTATTTTTACAAGAGAATATTCATAGAAGATGACGTTATTTTTACAGACATTAAAATTCACACTACGTTTGGTATTCTCATATTGATTCCTACTGATAAAAAGGGAACTGATCACACCTGCCACTCCTTATGCTCCTCTGCATCCTCGCTTATCTATTCCTTCTGCCTCCTCCTACTCTGTTTTGCATCTATATGGTTCCTGCTTCTGTTCTTGGAACAAGCACTTCCTCTTCATGAACTCTGGGCCCTGTCAAGAGCCTGTTGAAGTAGAAAAGTTTCTTCTGTTAAATAAAAAAAGATGAAGACCAGACTTTCTCATTATCTGCCCTTTCTGTGTTCTTCGTGACAGTCCCACACTGTCACTTTGCTGTCATATGTATTGGATTCTTCAGAATGTGACTCCAAGTAATTCAGGGGAAGAATATGTTTTGTAAACAACATGCATACAGCACAGATATCAAATGGTGACAGCTTCATTTACACCCAAACTAGACTGTGTTCGACTAATCTGAAAAGTGCAATGTTTTAGTGCAGCCCAGGCTCTCTGGCGCTGTCCAGTTTTCCTTGTTTCCACTTTATGTAGATTGAGAAGGAGAAAGAAGGTGTGTTTACACACCTGTATTGGACTTGGCACCATGAATGCTCTTTAAACGCATAGGGAAGCTGAATGCACTTGAGTAATATTTGCATCATGCTGGTTCTTCTGATTTGGGAAATATGAGGCGGGGTGGAGGGGGAGGAGAGAGAGTGGGCAGAGGAATGGAGTAAAGGAGCTATTTAAATCCCAAAGGAAATGAATGGAAATAAAGTTCAGGTTGATTCTGTGAATGGAAATAATAAGCTAGGAAGCCCCTGCCCTAAGCTAATCCAATCAATGGACAAAGGCATTTCTGAAGAGCAGGGCAGACTAAAACTGAGTTCTCTCAGGGTGCATAACTTTCTCTGCTATATATTGTTCTCAGGCCTGGATTCACTTGATCTGAACAGCAGGTACCTATTACCTGTACATTTAAAAATATTCTTCTCTTTTCAGAGAAATTAGACCCCCGTACCTCTGTTTCAAAGTTATCTCCAAACATACTCAAGGATTTCTTCTGTTTTATTTCACCACGATGATCATTTAACCAGCCTGGGAAGGAAAATGGCTCCATAACAGTAGCGGAATTTAGTGGGAAAGGTGTTTCTTTCAGGAGTTCATCTGTAAGCAAGGCAGAGAGATATCAGTGATACTTGCTTCCCTTGATCTTTGCAAACATTTTACTTGAAGGGTTCAATTTACAGCTACTGTCTAGTCAAGAGTCGGTTGTAACAGGTCATTATCAGGACTTCTTACTTGAGATTCTAAGGTGCATGTGTTACCTGTGTATCTTTATAGAGTGGTTTCTTCAAAGATATTGTCAGAACTGTGTATTCAGTATGCAATAGACTAGTTCTGGCTGCATATTCAACATTCTCTTTCAGACCAGCATTTGCACTGGTAAAATACGGTGTATCATTTCCGAGCCTTTGCACAGATCATATACCCCATATAAGTGGAGTTAGGCCTATAGAACCAACTTGCTCTAGATCTCTCACATAGTTAATACTAGCTTCTCCCCGATGTGTTTTTAAATACATTGACCACAGTGAAGCAAACAGGTTATCACAACCTAAAATGTACTGAAATGTGTTTTTTTGTGGTGTTCCTGGACCTGTAACTGGATTTGACTTCCAGTAATTCTCCATCATAAATCATTTGACTTAAAATAGCAGGAGGACTAAATGTTATTTCAGTGTAGCTGGCAAAATTCAAGATTTGTGCTGCATGTTGCTGGTATACGAAATGAGCTTTAGTTATTTATCAGCTCCCAGTGAAGCGCAGAGACAGTGCAATTGCCTCAGTGATCCTAAGTAGTTTGTTCCGAGATGCCACAGGGGAACACCTCCAGTAGTAATGCCAACTAGATGCCAGAAGAACTCACTAGATGGTTTTCTCATGGGAAGGTCAGTGCATCCAAAGGATGGCAGTGTACCGAAGATGCCATTAATTGCTGTTTATGGCATCATAGTAAGTACTGAGTACACTCAGTACACTCCAGATAATCTGTGTGGAATGCTAACCCTTTTGTTGTAGAAATAGTTTTTGTCATTCAAATTTCTTCTTCATTATATTGGGAAGTTGGACCAAATGACCCACTGCAGTCCCATCCAGCCTCACTTGTTCTGTGATATTAAAATAACCGGGAGAAGTCAATATGTTTCTTGAAATAATTTCTCTTGGCAATGTCTCTTTCAGGAAATACTGAAAGCCATCTGAAGAAATCTGTAGCAAAAGAAGAAATTTCTTATTTCAAGGTTTTTTTCTCTGGACTTTTAAACATTAAAAAGATCTAGTCTCGAACATTCTATATTCTGCTGTTTGATAACACTAAAATGCAGTGTTAAGGTAATTGGTGATTTATTTTCCACACTGCAATATGTCTGGTGGTCTTGGTTTTTTTTTTTTTGCTTAATTTTTCACAGGTTCATCAAACATGCTTTGGAGGTAATTAAGAACACTTACACACCTTGTCCTTAAATTATGCATATGCTCAATGGAACTTGCATTGGAAAACTAAGGTTTTTTTTAAGGGAGAGATACCAAATAAAGCTCTAAAATGTCTTATATATATTCACACACAGCCGAGGAGGAAAAGAATATTTATCAGAAATTTTATCAGAAGCTACTCAGTGCAATTAGTATTCCAAAAGATTTTAAAATATTTTGTTCCATTAATAGTAGAAATCTTTACCTATTTAGTTTTTTGGTTGGTTTTGTTATCAAAATAAAACTCATCACTCTTGAATTTAGAAGAGTTTCTTGTAGTTTTGGAGTACAACAAAGTTACCCATTGGTAACTTTCTATTAAATTTCTACTAAAATGCATGTCCTAGTTGAGATAGGTGTGGGAGGTTTTGTTGGGTTCTCTTTTATTTTTATTTGACAAATACTTAGATATTATGAGTATCCTGCTCAACTGATATACTTTCTCCACAGGTCAAGAATTCTAGCATCAAGCTAGCGAGTAAGTTCAGACTTCAAGTGCTGGAGATTGGATAGCAAAAAGCTGAATCTCGAGGGAATGGCTCTGGTGTTTTAGGCAAGCAGAACTATGAATGTTCCCCTTGAGTTGCAAGGAATCTCAGGGACAAAAAAGCCAAAGTACTTGTTTGTGTTCTGACCACAAAGCAACACAAATCTAACAATGAGAAGTAACTATAAACTCCTAAGTTTGTGGCTTAACTTCTGTCAGTTATTCTCCACAAACATCATTTTGCCCGTTCTCATCTTTCTAGTGATCCGACTCCAGCTGCCCTGATCAACAGGGACAACACATACGGTGGCCTGTGCATAGCTGGGGTCAGTGTAAAGTGTAATGCATCCTGCATTTACCATGGTGCAGTCCTTTGTTGCTTGTGATATACAGGCAATTTCTAACAGTTTCACTTACTTTCATGTAAAGGTAGACTTTTTTTTTTACTTAGACTTTAAGTTCCTCAATTCAAGAGCTGGTTTTTTTGGTATTTGTCTTGTTAGCAGACCCTGGCCTGTGATGGGGTTTTGGCTTAATGATACTTTTGAAATTAATGACACTTTCCCAGTGATAGCACAATGGCCTTTGAAAACTGCGTCTGCATGAAACTAATCTTTAGTGTGACCCAGCACAATGATTTGATAACCTCTTACTGCAGAACAAATAAGAGAGCGCTGTGGTGATGAGGCATGTGACATATATGTGACATTATCTTGACTACTTGACTGAGTCCTTCTTTAACCCTGATACTGATCCCTTTCATGATGGTAAAAGCTGCAGGTGTCCTAGTGCTTGTGAACTCAAGTTTACAAGCTACAATGAAGAGGATCCAATCTTTTGCAGTCCCATACACATCGGAGTTGAAACCTGGTGCTTCCAAAGGAACTGAGTTTTTCCTATCAGGCTAATGACCTATATTTAGATATTGTTGCATATATTTCTGCTAAGCCTGTACATTAGCTTTCAACAGTATCTCGGAAGTGTAAGTCTGTGTTTGTGGAGTTCTGTTCTAGCAATACTGTGAGACAAGGAGACAACATGTTTAATGATGATAAAAGTAAAAATATGCCAGCAAAATGCAAGATGGCACTTCTAAGCTAATCAGCTAAAAGTCTTGTGTATGTTTTTCCACGTAATATAACACTAAGTGGAACATCAAATCTAATATTTTCTTACGTTTCAGGACATCCATTTAAATAGTTCAATACTAAAGTCCATTTTTGTAGATAATTACTATTAAAAATTCATATCATGATGATGTGTTCTTTATGGGGTTTATAGCTCTTTTCAGGTTTAAATTAGAATGTGATGATATCATGTTAAGTTGAAAAATACATCATGTTTACTGAATGAGCTGGTAAATATTTAAGAAAGGAAATTACAGGTTTTAGAGGAAGTTGATTTCAAGTTAAACAATGGAGACTGTACTGAGACTGAGAATATTAAACTGGGGGGGGGAAAAAAGGAGAGAACTGCTTGGAAGAAAACAGCAAGTGAACATACAGATATTTACAGCCTCCACAGAGACCATCTAAGGAAGAGTTTGAGCTTGTTTGGAGTACTGTACTTCTGATAGCAATAGACATGACAAGTAAAAGAGGACTGACACTGACCTACCAGCTATATGGGGCTGTATTTGCTTACCCCAAACTCATATGTTACATGGAAGGTCCCCCTCCCCTCCCCTTGTGATGTGCCTAAGCTTTCTTTAAAAAAAAAAAAAATCAGAGCATCTCATTCACTGAGTGTTTCTTGAGCCCTATTATTCCCAAGCTCTTCCCTAGCTCTCTTGCAAACCTTGTTTCTTCAGGATTTGTGCAAAAGAAAAGAGCAATAAAGAACATGAAATATATTGAAATTAGGTTAACTGGCACAGTGATTGTGTTGGCTTTATGAAAAACTATATCTTACAGTGATGTGCCATCCTTTACTTCTAGGCAGCACGTTCTAGATGGAACAATCTTCAAATCTTTAAATCTCCTTATATATTCTTATTAATTATGAAAGCCCTTCCATCCTAAGGCACTGTGCTGCCTCAGAAACAATCTGCCCCTGCATGCTGTGGCCCCATCTCTACGCAAGGATGTGAGGCAGTCCCTTACAAATGGTGTCTCCCTCTGTAAAAGTAGAAGACATCCTTATCCAAAGTGAGCCATTGAACCCTGTTTTTTCAATGGTCTAGACTGGACCATTGGGGTTGAAGATAAGGGATAAAGAGCTCATGAGTTATTTTTAAATTATGTATTCATTTATTTCTGTACACATTCTAATTATAATGTCCATCTCTCGAACACTATATCATAATGAATAATTCTAACTTTGAGGGGTTTGCAGCATTTCACATTTAATTGCCAATGTCAGCAATAATACATACCCTGGGATGTTTTTCCCATATGTGCCTGCCTAATTTCTGTGGAAAAATCTGCTTTATTCTCCTTGCTAACAGAAATGTCTATGAGACTAGTAGCACGTTCATACCTCTGCAAATAAAACCTGTGAAATGAGGGATGTAATTTCAGACATTGGGGTTTGAAAAAACAAGTAGTTAGCTCATTCCATATAAAAAGCCAGAGTGAAAGCATTGACAGTGACTGATTACTTTGGGGGTCATTTGTTCATTTCACTGTTGCTGAGTATAGATGCAGAAACATTTAGTTGAAAATACAGCACTCACTTGGTGTAATCATACATTTCCCTGTCCAACTGTATTTGTTTTTGTAGCATGCCCTGAGAATTGGTGTGACTGCTAATTTATGACTTGTCTCTGTAATTATTTCTAGGCACATTTTTCTTTGTGTCATTAAATCTATGCTGGAAACTGAACAATTCTTTTTTTTTCTAATTGAAACAAAGAAGTTTGAGGAAAGCCTTGAAAAATGTTTTTGTAATAAAGAAATATAGCCTTTTTAAGAGGAGATATCATCAGCCAGAAGGAAGGAAATAAATTCGAACAAAAAAAGTGAAATATTTAGGCCATAATTCTGTTTAAAGGTTCTTCATGATCTAGCTAGGTTATAGTAATTAAGAATAATAAATAGTATTGAGAAATACTGACTGCCTTTCCAATACTAAAATCAGGAATCCTAATTTTGTCTGAATCTGCCTTTTATAGCTAGGGACATTTTATTAATCCTCTTTGTGTGTAACTTCAGTTTCCATAGAGGAGGAATAGGATATTTCATACAACAAGTGTTGAGACCTCACAACATTTGTGAGATGAGGATTTGTATATGTGTGAGCTATTACTACTACATAGCCTTAGAAACACTAGGACTGACTCCATTAGTGAGTTTTGTGTCTCAGATGTTGCTGTCTGGGGAGCATTTAAGAGGGTAAGAAGGAGTTACCTTATTAGAGAAGATACACCTGCTGAGCTTTAGAGCTCTTAAATATTTTTCCTTTTTTTTATTTTCACAAGTCTGAACAGAAAGGAAAACAACTTCATAAGGCATTTCTTCCTATTTCCCTGATAGGTTTATTATATAAATTATTGCACTAAAAGTGCAGAGTGGCTTGCTGAAGCATTAGGAGATCTCCCAGAAACAACAGTTTATGTTCTGCCTCTCTTTGAGGAGGCCCAATTGAGAATATTGTGTGAGAATTAGACTTCTTACAGAAGATTTTCTTGGGTTTTTGTTTGCCGACTGTTGTCTTTAGCAGTTCTGGACTCTGGGAACCTAACGAACGTCTTGGAGCGCTTCTGGGTCCAGAGAATGCGCAGCCTGCATTCCTGGGTTTTGGATGATGCGTTGTAATTTGGGATTAAAAATTTTAGTAGAAGCTTTTATATGGAAAATTATAGCAGCCATACTTCACACCTTCACACACATACTTCATACACTTTCATTAAAAGTGTAATCCTACTTTTAATCCTACTTTATTTGTGTATTAAATATTGCTGACTTAGGTTGGTCTGTCAGAGCAGTTCATCTTCAGTATGAGCTCTAGACTCATTAGGGACCAGTGTGGAGTGGAAAGTTGTTAAATATGAGGGGAGAGAAAACGGATGAAGCCAGTGAGAGGATGCATATTTATAAGGATTGGAGGGTTATATCAGATGGTTCTATTCCCTTCTTCCGCCTACATATCCTTTGCAGTTTAGGTGGGCTTCAGAAGCAATAAAAGTAATATAAACATGACTTGGAAGTTACTTAAAGGATATAGGTATGACAAGATAAAGATGACTAATGTATTTATGTGTGCATCTTTGCCAGAAGAGAGCAATGAGGATGAAATATATGATAAAACTGAAGATTCAAATTGTTGATAAAAGTAACAGAGAGGGTGATTTGGAGAACTGTACAATTATGATGGGTGTAGACTGTTGAAAATTATTGACTCGCTATTGGTTTGAATACTGTTCTGTCCTGGAGACCTCCTGGTAGCTGTTTGCAAAATAAATTCCCTAGAGGAATAGTCCTTAATATCTAAAAGATCATATACTGTTTCTTTTAATACAAGTACTCAAAGAAGAAGTAATGTATAGAAAAGGAGTGATCTATGTAGGTATGTTGGGAGTTCTTAAAAGATGAAAGAAAAGGCAATCAAATACTTAATTTTCTAAACAGATATATAGCAAATAAAACTTATTTCCAAAATTATCATTCTTATATAACAAATCCCACAGTGACAGTATCTTTGGAATTACTGCAATGTACTTAAACCAGGCACAAATATTTATAGTTATTTTAAGTTCAGAAGCATGCTCCTGTATTTGCTCTAGTGCAAATAAAGACAGAATATCTTTTTCCATATTTTTAGTTTTCTGAGGTAGTTTTAATTGAATTAATTGAATTGAATTAATTTAATTTCCCACCAGCCAGTTAACTGAAAATAAGAAAAAGTTGAATAAATATTTGCTTGTTTTTATATACCAGTGAAACAAGACTGAACAGCAAATACTGTCTACAGAGCTTGCACTGGTTTAGCTACAGACGACAGTACAGAAACTGATTTTTACAGCGCTGAGCTCACCCTTATAAGTAGCTTAATAGCAGTACTGAAACCACAAAACACTTACAGACCATGCCCTAGGTTGTATGGCATCCCTGCTCCATTGATTGGAGAAAGCATCCAATTTTTCATATTCATTCAGTTCCTTAGGGCTTGTCTGCTCTGAATCATAAGCATAAAACTATGATGTGTTCTAACCATACTGACTAGACTGTACGTTCAGATTGTAAGTTACCTTGGGTACACTGAGAATCAATGAAGGTGTTGCTAGTGAAGTCACTGCAGCCCTTTTTGTATTATATACATGTATGTTCACTGACAATAAGGCTTTTATGTGAAATAAAATTTCATTGATAGTTAGAAGTAGATTAATTTGGATAAATATAAATCTGACATTCTACCCCTACCATTAATGTTCATAAAGTTCATTTTTAAACAAGCCTAACTTGGGAAAAGTTTTTTCTTGCCTTTTTTTTCCCCATCACATTTCACTTAAAAGAAGCCAGGATTATTTCAGTGAGCACGGCAGGATAAGCTTTTGAGCTTCTGGTTAGTCTTGAAAAAAATATTCAGCCATCAGTGTTTATTAGAACTGAAGTTTCTCTGGCTGAACTGTGTCTTGTCCTTTTGAATAGAAAAATTGGGATGAAATAGAAACATTGAGAGAATCTTGCCTTTAGTCTGATTCAACTGAAAGCAGCAAGAGTTGTTTTGAGAACTGTGACTCCTCATGTCAAAAAATATGTAAAGTAAATCAAACCAACCCATCTTGAGTGTTCCATGTATAGACTATATCCTAAATATATTCACTCTTATTGACAGAAGGCAGTGAGAGTGCTCTCGAATTTTATTTCTACACATGGAAACAAGAAAGGCTAGGAATAGAGTACAAAACAGTTCCAAGGAAGATGTCTTAAGTAAGGATTGTATGCAATATATGTTTCTGATTGTATTTTACCTGATGCTAGTTGAGTCCCTCTTCTGCTGATATATGATATATGCTGATTACCCTGCTTTCAGAAGGACTTTCCCTGCTATTGACCAAGTGAGAAATCATAAATAAATCAAGAAAAAGTCTGGTCTTAGGTTTGGGTTTTTTTATCTGGTGTTTTTTTTAAAAGCAATTGGAGCTTGATTGATTCAATTTATAGCTTTCTTCGATGAGTGAGCTGCAATCAGGGATTTCTTTCAAGATGTTCTTCAACTTTATTCCACCTTTAGGTGAGGCACTAATTCAGGCTTACATAGAGAGGAACATGAGAGCACTTCAGCTGGTGCTTTTAAACTGAGGGGATTCTGGATTTTCAGAAGAGAAACTGAAAGAAAGGCTGAATCTCTGTCCTCTGCATAGGCTAGCTCAAATAATGTTAAAATTTGTCTTGAGTGAAACATCACGAGAAACTGGTGGTAGCTTGGTATATGCTGTAAGTGTCATGCTGGTTGCTGAACTCTACTTCTTGGAGAGAGAAAATAAAAGAGAGCTGCTGAGGGAATAAATCCAATTATTTCCCTGTCACTTGAGTATATGCCTCGAGAGTGAACATATTACCAGCTTACTTGTATCTCAGTCAAACTTTTTTTTTATTTTTTTTTTAATACAAGTCTCACTGACAGGTACAGGAGCTACAAGCTAAAACTTTTGTAAATAAAAATGTGGGGTATTTTCCTCATGTATAAGATATCACTGATATGTTGAGCTGCTTATTGAAAATTGGAAATAGGGAGTTGTTCCCAAGGTTGAAAGCCTGCCAGGTAACTTTGTTGACTGCCTTTTGCTTACAACAAGAATTAAGACTAGAGAATTTAAAATAGTCTTGACATTGCAGCTAATCCAAGGGGAGAATCCCTTTTCCTCAGAGAATGATGTACTGAGCCAAGAATAAAATAACTATGTGTACTTGCCTTTTTTTTTTGTCTTGAAAAGATTTCTTTCCAGTTTCATGGAAGTCTCTCATGCTTTTTTGCCTTTTTATAGTTTTTGAATAAATTACAAGGAAAGTGCTTCTGTACTGGATTTATCAACAACAGTTTCTCAGAATTCTGTGCTCAAAAAGAGGTGTCAAGATGTAACATAGCTTCTGATTGATTGTCAGGGTTTTTTTCTGCTCTAATCTTTTGCAAAAATATTAACAATATAAATCTTTAATGTTATTTTGTTTATGCACTGATATAATTAATTTTCTACTGACATAAACTTAGCCTGATGAGGGATGCTTATTGGGAATCACTGTATTGAAAAAGGATGGTTATGTGTGATAGGATATCTTTTTTATTACAGCAGCATCTAGAGGATTCATCTGAAATATTATTTCCTCTGCTAAAGACTGTATGAACACAGTGATATACAGTACCTTGCCCTACCTAGGCCCCCACCCCCTGTGCAAAAAAACCCAAGCAAACTACCAACACCTGAATACAGGCAACATGCTCAAGTTAAAATAAACACATTTTGGTGGTGCATAAAAATAAAAGCAAGATCTTGGAGACAACAACATTTTATTTATAAGAAACATAGAGCCTTTTTCTGAGAAGTAGATTCACTACTCTGTCGAAGAACCAATGTCAAAAGCTGGTTCAGCTGCAAAGTTTTGCAGACAGGGTTTCTGACTGGTTTACCACTTGCAAATTGCAACGGCTTTAAGGTTGCTATCCCATACAGAGCACTCTTCTGTGAACTTTTCATTTTGGCAACAATGTTTTAGTTAACTATTTTTAAGAACTGTGATGTTCATGCAAAAAACAGCTTTTCCCAATTTTAGGATTTGAGTAAGAGCTTTGTTCTGTTATTGATTGAGATTGCAGGCAGTGACTATTGAGCTGAGAAATTGGATAGATGTGGAAATTACGTTTCACTAGAACTTTTGTCTCTATTAAAGTAATTCATAAGAATCATCTTACTTAAGACATTTGGCAATTAATGTGGAGATTAAGGACAGCTGGTTACAAAAACTTCTTAGAGAGGGAAACTAAAATTTATCTTTACCTTGTAACGAGCTATGGAATTATGGGTGTGACTGGTGGATGACATTTAAGTTAGTCATGTAGTTGTAAGAGTAGCATAGCTGGGTATTGCAGCCGCGCGTGTGTGCACATTTAGTGCATCTAAACCATAAATTTCTTGGTTGGTGCAGAATGTCCCTTAGTCATCTGCCTGCATAGACGAGAAAGTAGACAGATTTGAAAGAACAAACCTAGTTGAGCAATGGGATTGAAAGAACTGGTTAGCATTTGGCTAACTGGTGTGAGAACTCTCCAGGTGGGAATCTCAGGCTCTCCTGGAGATCCCATAGGCAGCTTCTGTTGTTCTTATGCTGATTTTTCCATGTGTCAGTTAAGAACCTGGCAATGTCATGGAAGACTTTCCAGGTAGTTCTTGCAGCAGAACTGACCAGGTTGCACCTAACTAAAACACTTACCAATAGAAAGGGACAGAGAAACTGCCTCTGAAGGTGCAGAAAGTTGCATAATGCTGTCTTTTGTACACAGTGAAGACATGATGGGTGGTATTTTGTGCATAATTTATGTTAATCAATAGCAGTGGATCATGCTATTCATCACCCACTGAAGGTGCTGTTGTAAGCATCCTTACAACAGAGACCTTTGTTGCCAGGCAGAATGCAACCATTGTGTTTGAGAGATTATATTCCTAAAGCCAAAACTAATAAATTGGTTTTCTTGAACAGTCACGCTCTCTGTTACATGTCTCTGTCCAACAGAATTGAGTAAAGTTACAACTGGAGTATCTGCTCCAGTGTGGAAGTTGCAATCATTATCCACAGAGGCAAAATAAAAAACTGGGGACAGCACAGAAATAAAAAGTTAAATGGATAAAACTCTACAGGAACTACAAGCATTTGTCCTTCTCTAGGGTTTCCCAAGAGTAGGTCCCAGTGTGTAGTTATAGGTAAAGGAGTATGAGTAGGTATAGAGTGTATAGATTCAACTTGCAAAAATCTCATTATGTGTCATCAGAAACGAAATTTTGTTAGTATAAGACTTGAAAGGTATGCAAGGATAGAGATACTAAGACTTCACACTGTATAGTTACCTGATAGGTCATTATGATGGCATCACATGAACAACCAAGATGCTGTAGGTAATCATGTAGATGGATTTTGTGATTGCGATAATGAAAGGAATTACTTCTCAATGTAACTTTAATTTACATATTCACAAAGAAAAATAGAAACTTAATCATTTTATGTTGCGAGAAACATTACTGTTCAATTGGCAGTTGTTCTAATTCTGAAATTAATTTGCATTACCTGGATTTGGTTTTCCAGTTTGATATTGCCTTGAATTGAAAAACCTGGAATAAAGAACATTTAAACACAGATTAAAAAAGTCCTGCTCTCTAGGTTAACAAAGACTAGGCAGTAATACTGGCCATCAGGTTTTTTTTGCTGAAAATGGATGTGCCAGATCCTCAGCTACTATCACATGTATGCAACAGGATTATACCTATTTTATTGACAGAGGGTTTGTCTGACAGTCCAACAAAATTCATAGCACTAAACAATTCCCTTGTTCACCTTTAGCAACCATTTAACAAACTGATTAGTTAACTGATGACATTCACATATTTCCCAGCAAGGACCTCTCTACCAAATTTGCCACAGTCCTGATTATTCATAAATAATATTGATTAAAAGTACTTAGATTAAAGCCAGAGCAAAAGAAGCCCTAAGGCAATTTAGTGTTTTACCTGATTGACCTAGCATAAATCAGGATTAATTTTTCATTCTTTTTGTGCTTAGGAGCAGTGTTCTTTTACTGGTTCAGAAAAGTATGTTCCAGATTAATGTGTGAAACATTTGATTTTTCTTTTTTTTTTTTTTTAATCAGATTTGATGAGTTTGGGGGATACAAGATATGACTAAAAACTTGTAGAGCAGCAACTAATTTCTAACAAGTCTATGTAAAATGCAGCACAAACAGAAAATTAAATAGTTAAGTCACAGAAGATCTACAAGGTAATCTTAACAAGTGTTTTTTTTTTTAATTTGCAAATAAAAAACCTTACTCTTTAATTATTGGTATAAGTTGAATGCCGAGATCTTCACAGTGAAACCATTTTTCAAAGAGGACATTAGTTGATTCTCCAACATAGTATCTGCCAAAGCAAACACATTAGACAATCTTTTTATTAACTAACTCATCAGGCAATTTCAGTCTTTTAAAGAAAATAGCTACTTGATGTTATGTAAGAGCAGGGGCTGATAAGAAAAAAGGTGGTTTATGGACATGTTTGTGAAAAATAGATGGTTTTCAGCTGCATAGATTTGGGAAGTGTTTAGCTCAGCCCTCTGAAGAGGAACTTAGTGTTTCACTTGTATTATTTTATGTCTTAAAAAAATAGAGAAATTGTGGTGAGATCAACAGGTCATCATATGTAATCTATGACATGACAAATATATAATTTATACTCAGATTTTAAAAAGACTGCATGGGTTGGTAAGGAGTGATGGGCTCCAGTACTATCACTCATATTGTGACTGGTTTTAAAAAGGTCCTCTGTGTCTTTTGGGTTAAAGTTACTGCAGTGTGCTTCAGACGAGGGAAACAAGGCTTATGGAATTATGCTGTGCATATTTGTATGATCATGTCTGTCTGTCTTGTGTATCTATACACATACTGTCCAGAAATTCTCAAAGAGCTCCCTGGCTCCTCAAGTTTTACCAGAACAGGGTATGCTGAAGAGAGTAACATTATTTATGCCTCCAATATGGGGAAAAAACTGGGCTACAAGCACAAATTTTGAACACAGAGAAGAGAGATACTACAAATGTCTTTTTTTGGTAAAAAACTTTGCACCTGGAAAGGTGCAAAGGATCCAACAACATGACTAACATCAAACTTAGGGGTTTTTGTGCTTTTTTGCCATAGGATTAAGATTAGCTAAATCATTTTTCTTGCAGCACAAGGCATGGAATCATTACTTAGGCTGAAACACTGGGGCAGGCTACTTATTCTCAGCTTGTATAGTAATCAGCATGCTGGGGGCTCTGATTTATGGCTAAGTCTTGTAGGCATGATAACTAATGGAACAGTAACATAATATTAGACCTTGAGTCAGCATACTTCAATGTTCATTATGACTGCCTCTTATGCAGTCTTAGCTGCAGGTGGCTGGGAGTGAAAAAAGTTTGAGAAGATTAGAGGTTCTGGTTGTAAACTCCCATCTCTCCCAGGAGCACACAGAGTCAATGTAGGTTCAAAAGCATGATAAGATCGCTTCCAAAACTTCAGGTGTCTTTTTTTCATCATATTAGTGTGAAAACACAGGCACTGAAACCCTCTAAGTCAGTGTTTTTGCAGGCACAACCGTTGATATTTTCAATTGAGAATGTGCTTTGTTAATTTCCACCTGCAAACCATATGGAAGCTTTTAGTTTAATTTCTCCACAGGATCATGCCTATATTGGAGTGTGAATCTCTAGATCTGCCTGGAATCCCTAAAAAGCTATTCAGCATTTCTCTAACTCATACCATTCCCAGAACTCATGTACACAGTAGGTTGTTTTACTTAAAGTTACCTAAAGCTACTTACATTCCTTTGTTACATTAATAATAAACATTGTTCTCTGAATCACTGGCCAATTGTTTCTGGCTCAAAATATATTTTTAATAATCTCAGTCCTCACAATCCACAGATCTGCAATGAAAGGAAAAAAGGGACAACTTGCATAGATAAACAATGTTTTAAATGAACTGGACTTGTATTTACCTTGGAATTTAATAGTGTGGGGCTTTTTTGAATGGTCTCTTAGTTTCTTATTTCTTTCTGTAACCTTTTTTTGTTTGAATGAAAAAGTATGTCTTTCTAGCTCTGCGTATTTGCAGTTTTCCTGCTGTGACACTACCCATGCAACAACCAAAATTGTAGGCGGAATGGCAGAAACAGTACATTACAGGTATCACTGCAGTTTTAAATCTTTACAAATTACACAATCAGCTGTAAACTCTACTTGGTCAGTCACATCTGGTTAATACTGGAACAGCTTTTCTAAATTGGCTAATGTTACTGCTGTGACTTCCTTTCTTAGATTTGCAAATTCTCTATGACCACAACGCAAAGCTTGATCCTGCTCCCAAGTAGAATACAAAATAAGCCACTCACTTACATGGAGATGATATTCTCCTAAGGCAAGAAAAGCCAGGCAGATGTGTGTATAATGTAGAGGGTCTAGTGTTAAGAAAACTGACTTTTGTTTCCAGCTCCCCACACACTTGCCAAGAAAGCTGCTCTTCATCTTTTTGCTTTCAGTGCTTACAAAGTGATCAATATTCTGCTTCCCAGAGTTAATAAAAAAAATTTTTTTTTCTTTTGGGTTGGTAGTGAGCTCTGAGATTTTTTAAAATTCAAGGCAGTAGGCAGTACATGAGTAGATAGCTATAACCAGAACACACAATTAAGACATTTCAACATGTTCCTTGTTTAACTAAATCAAATGCTAAATGAGATCTCTGTTTATGTGTATACAGATAAATAGATGCGTGGATAGAATTAGTATAAAATTGTCAGGAGAAATCTGATATATCATCAAGAAAGTAAAAGACAGTATTTTATTGACAGGAGAAATTAGTTTATATTATGAATCCTAACATATTAGACAACAGTTTATACTTCACCTTAGCCCATCAATTTCTGTTTTTAGTCTTTCCCTTTCAATCACAAGACCCACAGTGTTTGCATATCTCTGAGGAGAATGAGGTATCCTGGCAGGTAGGAGGAACATCTGTTCAAAGAAATGGGAAAGAATCAGCGCAGGAAGTCTTTGTTTTCCGCATTGTCCTTCCCCTGTCCCCGAACCTGCAAAATCCTCTGCTCCTTGCCCCACTTCTCCTTCTCCCCTACTCTTTGTTGATCTTGTGTTGCTCCTTTGCAGCTTCACACACTTCGTACCCAAGCCCTGCAGACACAGTTTCTTGTTTTCTGTGTGAATGATGACACAGTGACTCTGCAATCAGCACTGCCTTTATGGCAGTCAGGTTCTCTCCTCCTGGTTTGATCATCGTTGTCAGACACAATTGAAATGAATATCTAAGCAATTAATCATCTGGAATTTATAAATTAGTGCAATTTCTGAGTAACTGAAATAGAAATAAAAAGCAACTTTTTTGTCTAAACTAATAATCCACGTGTATCCTTTCAACACAGTAAACACCTGTGATTGCATAATGAGCAGTGTTCTTCTCTCCAGAAATAATTAACAAACATGAGGACTATTTACTCATGCAAGTGACAAAGGGAATTGGCAACATGTGGTTAGAAGTCTATTACTGAAGCTTGAGAAGCAGCCCTTTTTTAGCAGCTATCTGACTGTGTAGGAAGGTGGTAAGCCTGTATTCTTCAGCGCTACAGATGTCTTTGCCAAGGGTGGGCAAGTCATTACAGTTTGTCTACAAAACAGAGCTAATGACAGTGCCTCACCAGTACTAGCGTCGTCTTTCCAGTAAGGATATTGTGTGCTCCTTTTCATTAATGCTTGTGCTATGTGCCACAATCTCAGCTGGGTGTGCTTCTTCAGTCTGAAGTGTATTACCAGAATCTCACAGTTTGAAAATGCAGTTCTGTTTCTTCATTGAAAAAGTTGTAATACTTTTATGACCTCAAACTGTTGGGTTTAATACGGGTCTCCTATTTTAAGGGCTGTCCCCACTAGAACTAATAATCCTTTCAAAGACTTGAGTGCAGTTTGAGCTTGTGTCAATAGCAACACGTGGCAGCTGTAGTATGTCTTACTTGTAGTAACACCAAGAAAAGCATCTACTCATGCTCTCCGTAGAAGCACTACAAGTGCTTTAGCAAGTTTACTATAAGGAAAAATTGGATACATTTTATCCATAAATGTCTCTTTTAAAACTATTCTCGTATTGTGATGGTTGTAAAGGCTAGCTGTGAGGACTAAAGGAGGCTAAAAACAGCTGAACCGTTTAAACTTCTAAGTTTAGGCGGTTTGCTTACTGGCATGTGGGTGTGTGTGCAGTATGTACCTGGCGTTGTGTAAATAAAAGACTGATCCACTTGAATTCACATGGCAGATTACGTGGCATGCAGGGGAATAAGAACTTCTCTCAGTATATTCCTGACCACCTGAATAGGTATCCCAGATAATGAGAGATATTTTTATCTGTTATTGAAATAGTGAAATGTTGAACACAGTGTATTGTAGTTTGCTGTTAATTACATGGAATTTTCTATACTCCATGCAATTTTTTTTTTGTTTGTTTTTTATATTCTGATGCCATCTCTTGCATAGCAGGGAGAAACTGATTTCTAAATACTACATAAAACATTAATTCAACATACTTATGTATAACTATTACAGAAAGACAATCCTATTTTACCTCCCCTTCTCGGATGACAACATCTTTTTGTTTCCCATTTTCAATTATCTTCAAACACATATCTCCTTGAACCTGGTAAAAAAGCTGAAGGAATAGAAAAATAATATTAAGGCAGCTGCTCCAAAACATTCCGTACTTCCTATCCTGAAAATAAGGGATACATGTATAAATACATTCAATCTGTACTTGCAAATATTTGCAGATTTAATCTAACAATAAATAGCAGACTACCAACATTTGTTACTTTTGCAAATGTTACTAAACACGTATAATTTCCATTATCTTACTAAAAACAATCTATCCAAGAGGTCTGTAGCTGCATGAAGCTACATGTATATTAGGTTCTGTGAACCTAGTGGAATTCTATTGCACTGATTTTACCCTTAGAATTACTTCTTGTAGTTCTTGATGTTATGGTTCGGCATCCATTAATTACATGATACGTAAAGCTTCATTTCAGATGTAGCAGGTTCTTCATTCAGTCAAATTAAATGTCACTTTTCCAAATAAGCTTCAGATACTCATGCACAGATTTTTTGGGATGCTTTTTCAATTTTTTTTAATGGAGCTTTCTCATTTGGGAAGAATTGCCCATTTGGAAGCCCAGCAACAGCTGCTACTCTTCTCACTGTGTATCTAAAAGGGTTACATTGAAAGCATGTATAAGGGCAGAGCCACTGAACCCATAATTCTGTCTTCAGTGACCTTTCCACAGCTGTTTTCAAACTAAAACCAGCTCTGTTTTGTGGGGGCTCTGAGATGCTCAGATCTAGCCTCATGTTTCATGATGGAACTGTGCTATCTGTAAGCAGGTATCTTTGACCTGAAATAATGGGCACATTTTCCCTCATTTTTATATAGTGCAGAGCAATAATGCTTCCAAAAGTCAACTTTTCTGCCATGTTTTTATCTACTTTCCATGTTCCATTTACCATATCTAGAACTAAACAGATTAAGTCATATAATTGCTAGTACAGTTGAAAAAGTCTGAAACCTAATTCAAAGTTAGAACTGTAATGAAAAAAACCCTTATTTATAGTAATTCACTACAATTTTAGCAAAACATAAAATAGATGAGGGAAAGGAGAAACAGCTGAAGTATACAAACACCCAGAACTGACCCTTTTCCAACACTAGAAAAGCTTAATCAATTTTTTAATCATGTTTATTTCTAAAAGAGTTTTGAAATATTAATAAATGCCCCCTGGAATTGAAGAAACACCTCTGTGAACATGAGAAAGAATAAATATGCTGCCATGGGAATGAAACAATAGGGAGAATTGAAGAGCTACTGGAAAAGAGTTCATGCTGAGAGCTTTTACACGAGTGAAAAGTTCACCTTGGCCAGCGACGTCACCACAAATAAATGATAACTCTTGTCTAGATGGCTGCGGTGCCAAGGTTACTTATCCTCCTTGCACTCCATTTCTCTGTATTCTGTTCCTGTCATTTTCTTTGGCGGTACCAAAGGATGGTACAAAATGCTATAGCATCCCTTGTTACAGAGCTTTGGAGTGTTACCTTGCCTGTAACAACTGAGGGAGCTATGGCTGAACACATGCATAGGACTCGTAGGTGAGGGAAAGGACAACAGAAGCAGATTTTATCCTGCTCGTGACATGAATCATGCAGCTGAGCAACCTTTCTGGAAATGAAAGACTTGAGAGGGGATAGGCGCTATCCAGTTCAGAGGTCAAGCATCACAGCTATAGGGAAAGATTGTGAACGCTAAATTATGAATTAAAATGTTTTGCAGAAGGAAAAGAGGAATGATGTGGGCTACACATTTTTAATGAAAGTGTTTTTCTGACTGAATTTAAATAGTCCCTTTCACTGTAAATTAAGGTCTGTTGTTCAAAACTTTTTTTTTAAATTGCCTGAGTGCTTCAGTCATCCATAAATCATGATATAACTGTGATTAATACAAGTGGCAGTAATTAATGAATCTACTATGTTGCTTATAATATAACCTGAACCTTTTATCAAGAAAACTGTCAACTATGTAATATCTCAGTGAGTTACAGTCTGTGCCCATTTCACAGGACAGTTTGGGAATACAGTACTGTCTTTTCGCTGGAAAGTTATGTTTTCCAAATACTGAGATTTGTCTTTTGGGCAAATCTAATGTTTTCCTAATTCTCTCCTGGAAAAAAATCAAAGCCTGAGTAAAATAGTTCTGGTGTACATGTATGCGTATAAACAAATATATATGTCTATATAGATAGGATAGTAAATCAATAGCTTATATTTTCTATCAATAGAAAATATAAGCTTTCCCAATTGTTCTGTTCTTATGGGAATAACCTAGTATCCACTCTCTGCAGTAGTACCAAAATGTGAGAAAAAGTGCAATATTTCCACTCCATGAGCATCTTATTAATGACAAAATCACTTGTTACATGAAATATATTATTAACCTTGTAGAAAAACCTAGATTTGTATATTGCTACTGCACAATGGGTCATAATTGGGTATGAAGTTGTCTTTCTGAGTGAAAAATGTATTTTAACAGAGAAACACAAAAAATTGTTCACCAGTCTTTTTATCCTTTTTGTTACTAAATGTGCTTATTTATTATTACATCTTCTTCCTTTCTTCCTTTTACTTTCCAAGACTTTTGCCTTTTATTTAGTTTTTCTGCTTATTATGTGGCATCTTCTCATTAAGATTACACTAAAAATACCTCCTCTTATTAATTCTCACCTTACCTCCAGAAGTTATGAGCTACCTCAAAGTCCTTCTTTACTATAAATGTAATATGATCATTAAAGTTACACATATAGCTATGAAAACTAAACTGAAAACACCTTAAGACTGAGAGTTTGTTTTTTGACTCATTTAATTTTCCTTAAATTCTCTTCCTTAGTCTGCTTCACCCTTCTTGATCATGCTTCAAACCTGGATAATATTGTCTTAAGCTTGCAGAGAAAGGCAGCATGACCAGTGCTGAATCACTCTCAAGTCTGTACAGGGATATTTCATTAAATTATGAATACTGATAAAATAAATTATGTTGGCATTTCTGGAGACAATAGCGGGAGGTGCACAGAGGTGGGAGTTCACTGTTTCCTTCAGTGGAAGCATCCCCGAAGCTGCTTGTCTTGGTAGGAATTAATTTCAACAGCGTATTAAGTACTACCTTAAAAAGAGCTCTATGATCCCAATCACAGTAACATGGTGAGAACCGCTCCTTCACCCAGACATGTGTATCCTAGCAGAGTAAAGAAGAAAGCATCCACTAGGGAAAGAATACAGTATTTATGTATTTGGTCTGTGTTTGCTAATTAAAAAAAAAACAAAACCAAAGTCCGTTCTACGTACAGTAATGTATGTAATTTAATTTAGGTCCACCTTTGATATCAAACTCTGCCTAAATACAGGAGCCCAGAGCTAGGTGAGGGCTTTTGCAGCTGACAGCTTATTTACAGACCTCTAAAGAGACCTGCAGTTTGCAGCATACTTTGAGTACAGACTTCTGAAAGTAGAACTTGGGATTGCTCTGCCACTTCTGGGATTAGGCTCTGACTTGGCATATCCTGGCTTGTATTGCTTGTCATATTGCTAAGTACTAAATTCATTTGCAGAGCAAATCAAATTCTGATGTGGGAGTAGAGCCTGGGTGTTCTCCAGACTTCAGTGGTGACTGATCTATTTAAGCACAGAAAAACAATTTTCTCCCTCTCTCATTACGAGGGTTTTTCAGCCATCAGAAGTCTGGAAGGCAAACAGATGAGGAAGGTAGAGAAAACTATGTTGAGGGGTTTTGGTGTGGGTTTTTTTCCCCTCTGCTAATTTACATGTCATCTGTGAAACCGGAATACTAGCCAAACCCCATCCCAACGATCCTTTGCAGCAAACTTGTTTTTGAAGACATAATCTCCTTCTGATGCAAAAGGATCACCACTCTTACTACTTTGTAATGGGAGGTTTGTTTCTTGTTAAAATGTTCCAAGAGTCTTCACCAGATAATTGTGAGGGGTTTTAAAGGTAAAGAAGGAAAAATATTTTTCTTGTTTTGTTGTGACTCATGTTTCAGATTTATTTGGGATATAATCAACACAAAACCACCTACTAGAAGGCTCACCTAGACCCTCTTTCCCCTCGTTTTCAGACATCCACTATCCTCATAAAATGGAAAGGGTGAATTGATCTGATAGGGAAGAGTTTCTCAAAAGCATTCTGACTAGAAGGCAGCATAGAAGGGGTCAGGCTTCATTTAAGCAGATAACTTGTCAGCACCTGGAGCCAAGTCTTACTTGTGGTGTGAGAGAGAGAAAAAGAGAAATCAAAACTCAGGTTAGAAAACTCAGATAAGCTGTGGCAGATGTGACCTCAAATCTGTATCATGTTTCAGAGCATGATGCTATACTGCATCTCAGTCAGACTATGTAAATATGTGGAAGAGGTATTTGTGTTCTGACAGTCCTCTTTAGGACTGCAGTGTAAGGGCTCTGATCTGTGGGGTTGTGTCAATACTTAGGTGGTTCTATCCATAGGAAACAACCTAGATGCTGAGAGCAGAAACTCAGGGTAAAATACAGCACAATGAGAAGCGGGACTTTTAAAACCAAGGGGAATATGTGCCAATGCAAATGTGTTGCAGGTGGTAGATGCAAGAGTGATCTTAATTTCTCTGCATGGAACTGCACTGTTTTATATAGACTCAACATTAGAATACAAATTGTTAAGAAATCAAAGTCAGCTACTTGAGATTGTGTTTAAGTGGTGGACTGAAGTGGGTAAAGAGACAGAAGCCTAACTACTTTTGTGATCCTACATTTAGCTGTTAGCATATCTCACTTTCCCCCAGAGCAGCCCACATGATGCAGTAAATAAAATCTGAAATTCTTTTACTATAGGTAGGCTTTGTTATGATTGTGGGGTTTGTCTATCATTAGCTTCCTGGAAAATATATCATCCCCTTTTGTTTTCACTTACTTTTTTCCTTTGGAAGCTATATGATAAACTTGAAAGATCAGAAAGGGTTTTGTTCCACCCTCAGGTTTTAAAAGTAAGGAAAAATGCAGTAAACACACCATGAAGTCTGTGAGCTGTGTTAACACCAAAACTCTTCTTGTCATAAATGCTACTGCATGATGATAAATTCAAGAGACAAAGATATGTTAAGAACTGTTCTCTGGTATCTGGAATGCACCTGCTACGCCCATAGCTGTGAGAGGTTGAGCACAAGAGGACACAGTCTCAACTTGTGCCAGGGAGGCTCAAGTTTGGACATCTGTCAGAATTTCTTCATGGAAAGGGTTGTTGAGCATGGAAATGGGCTGCCCAGGGAGGTGGTGGAGTCACTATCCCTTGGAGGCGTTCAGAAACAACTGGACATGGTGCTTAGTGCTATGGTCTAGTTGACAAGGTGGTGATTGATCAAAGAACTCAACGATCTTGGAAGTCTTTTCCAACGTAATGATTGTGTTATTCTGTGATCATGACAGGCTGCCACAGAAGCTTTTGGTGGCCTCATCAAGTTGACTACACAAGAATTGTAGTTACTACTCCAGGTACTCCAAAATTCTCTTAACAAGTGAGGCACATCAGAATAATAACTCATTTGAAAACCTCACACTACTAGCTATATAGCAAAAAACACTTTCTTGAAAGTTTTGTCTGTATGAGCTATATAGGTGCATTCTCACAGCAGGTTTTTTTCCTGTTTCAACATAAGATGCATTTCCCAAAGCCATTCAGTTTCATTTTGAATAAGTCTGATTTAGAGGCAGAGAATGTCCAAGTAGATGTTTGCTGACTCTATCTCTGTTCTGGTGGAGAAGGGAGAGAAAGTGAACTTAACACTTACAAATAAGAAAAATAATGAGTATGACCTAGTGGTAAAGTCTAGCCAAAGACTCTGAATGGTTTATCTCTTGTGAGGTGCAGCTTGATTTGGCTCTTTATAAAACCTGTCCAATGGAAAACAATCTCAGGTATGAGACAGTACTTCTGCACAGAAAGGTGGCAAAGAAGTAGTGCACAGAAATTTAACAAGGAAGTGAAGCAGTACAGAGAAGACTAAGAAGGAAGAAAAGAGAACAGTTACTTATTTAGGAAATGCCTGCTTATTGAGAGGAGGAAAAAAATTTGTGCTAGACTAGCTGTCATTTTAGCCTAAATGACTGTTCAGGAGACAATTCTAAAAGGCTTTGAAGAAAGCCCAAATCAAGCCTCCGTTTTTCCTCCTAATTAGCCAGTCAGAACTAATCTTCCTGATACACCTGCATGTTAACAGCACCAGCAGAGAACAGCTCAGGAGCAGGAGGATGCTCCTCAGCCCTTATCTCTGCATGTGAGCCCCCTTGCTGCTGTGAACTGCAGGCTGACAAGCACAAGTTGTGCCACAGCATGCACCATAAACTCTGTGATAACAGGCTTAAGATATCAAGTGGACAGATAAAAACAATCCTAAATTTAACTTTCTCTCCAAACCAACCATTCTTTGCTATCGGAATACTACTACAGAATAGCATCAGCTAAATTGGCCCGAAGCATTTGTGGGGTTTTGCATTCGTGATAGGCCTTTTGACAATATGCCTGTATAATCTGTCTTCAAATTATCACCCAGAACTATAAATGACCTTTTTTCTGCCAAAATAATGAGTTGAATGTAGTTCTGAATGGTGTTTTTTTTTAAATCCGAAGTCTAATTTAGGAATATGCCCTTTTACTAGGATACTCTCTACCTCGCAATTGTTCTCTAATGAGAAACGTGGTTCTAAATTAGATCACAGGAAGGTGCAAATGTGTCTGATAAAAAGCTATGGTAAAATGCAATGAATGAATATAATGTACCTCCATAAAAGTGAACAAAATTGGCCCATATGTTAAACTGCTATGTAACTGATAATGCTTCTGATGTGTGTACTGCCAATTTTCCTATGTAATAGGAATTTTATTTTTCCATTTTTGCTTGCCGAATAATTGTGGAAAGTTTTCTATGTAAATGAGGATGTATTGTTACCTAAAAATTTTTATTTCCAGTTGAATTAGCAATAATATATCAGTATGCAACAGTGTAATAAAAATTTTGCCTTTATAGATATGGCTAAATTTTCATATTGTTGTAAAGTCATATAAAGAGTTTATTAAAGGTAGGCCAAGTTATTTTCAAACAGAGGAACAGATTGTAACATAAAAAAAATGAGGTAAGTTAAATTGATTTAACTTTCCTTTTAAGGGAACTGGAGGGGGAGATTAAGTAAAAAAAATGAAACAGCACAGGAATGGGTGGGGAACCAAGGATAATTTAGTATGAACTGGGAGGTGCAGGGAGAGACGACTGTAAATAAAAAGACAAAAAAAAAGTTTAATATTGTAGTACAAACTATTGCAGCAGTTAAACTTCAGCTCATTTTTGTGTGTTCCTCTCTTACTGTAGAGTTCTAATGTATTATTCAGAGCAAGAAAATAAATTAATTGTATATAACTAAAAAGGTTAAATTACAGGAAAAAAATAATTTGATATCATTAACCTTCACACGGTGCCTTCACATACATTCATTTTATACTTTTCCAAATTTTACTGATTCTTTTTTAATCCAACATATAACACTTAACGATATACAGTAACAGCAGGATACAGATTAGATGTTCTCCTTCGTGCTTTCTTAGCAGTCATGCTACAACTGTGATGCTCCTTTCCCAGGGATGTAATTCTGTTGATGAAGCCAAATTTTTTTTTTTCCCCAGCTAAGTACCTCTGGAATTTCCTTGTAGATATAAGATGGATACACGGACTGCCCTGAAACTTGGCTTGCTTCCTCACCAGCCCAAGCAACCGGACAGCGTGATCCTGGATGTTGCCAGAGCTCCCCCTGCCCAGCCCATGCGATGGACATAATGGAGCGTGTTGGGTGACCTGGTATGTGACGGCCGTGCCTGTGCCCACAGCCATAGGTGGGCTGTGGGACTGTGGTGGCAATCCAAAGCAGGCAATCCAAAGCAGCCAGTGGTAACTTGGCACCTGGTCTTTTAGAGCCTTGCGGTTATAATGACTACAAACACCTGCACAGCACAATTATAACAGAAAATTAATGAAGGCTGTTGTGAAACGCTTGAGGGCTGGTTTTTGGAGAAATGATTCGATGATAAGCAAACTAATTTTTCTTTCCCTTTTTAAGGATTTTTTGAATTTGATCCACTTCTACCTTGAACTATGTAGATGCATAGGTATGGGTTTCCAAAAGTACTTAAAATTAGGTGGCCAAATTTTATTGGAATTACATGAAATTAAATGTTTCTGCTGGGAAGCAAGGCAAGTTGTTCTCCATCATGACATCCTTACTGCTAGGCCTCTAGGGACCACTTTCCCTTAGGGTTCTTTCAGAGCCAGTTGTGGATTCAAGAAGTCCTCAGGCCAAACAGACAATTCCATGAAAAAGGCAGTAAACAGGGTAGGTGTAAATTGTTACAATTTTGATAGGTTTCTACTCTTTTTTTCCTATATTCTGCATTTGGCACAATGGCTACTCCCAATTCAGAGCAGTGGGATGGCTTAGTCTTGTTAAAGAAGATGTGCAGCAAAGGGGACTGATTTGAAAAATGTTTAAAGACTCTAACTTTTCAACCCCGAATGAAAGCTGGAATGCTGATAATTTTCACGAAGTCCAGAAAAAATGTAATTTCTAGTGAATTAAAATATTTAATTTTGATTTTTGAATGTCAAACTTACTTTTGAAATATAAATCGATCACAACAAAATCTCACTTTAAAAATATCGATACCTTTCCAAAGTTTTGTTCCAAAATGTTGATGTGAGACATTTTGATGTGTTAGAATACTTTCTCTAATTTCCTGTTGGAAATGAATTATAGCAAAACAGACCTGATCTCATGTGCTTGTTTCAAAGGAAATGCACAGATGGTGTATGGTTCTGGTGAATGATTCTGTTGAAGTCTATGAATAGATCTAATAAATACAACATCACTGAGTCTGGTGTTGCTAATTTGTAGCTGTACCTTCAAAAGTAGCTGCATTTTAATCATTACAGATCAATTAAATCAGAAAAATATAAACAACCTATATGTTACCTCTTCTCCTTCTTCAATATGATAATCCTTCCTTTCATTTGGCCCTCCAACAAACATCACATTTAATTGATAGCGATGCCTAGAAAAGAAAGTGACATTTTAAAGCTAGCGCTATTCATAATGTTATTTATTTAACTTATTTTTAAAAATTCTGTTAGGACAGTGAGTCAAGGAAACAATGTTGAGTGAAAAGCAACACCCAGAACGAGAACTCAAAAGACCTTGGATGCATCTCTCTGCTCTGTCACTGTCCTGTTGGGTGATCTGAGGCTAACTACCTCCCTGCTGGTGTTTCAGTGCCTCCAGATACGAAAAGCGTACAACAGCTACCAACTGTGGAAAGAACTTTGAAATGTAAAGATAAAGAATGCTACCTAAGAGACAGGAAAGAGGAAAATGTATCCTCAACCTGAGCTGATTATGTAAAGGTAAAACTCTTTAAAAAAAGTTAATAAAGTAAAAACACATTTTCCCCCATATTGGTAGAACTGCCAGAGATACTGATGGTCGGAATTATCAGCTAATTTCTCTTCTATTTATACTGATTTTGCTAACCTGGAACAACGTTACAATAGTTTCATTGTGGCTGTGACTAATTCAGAAAAAGGAGATTCCAGGCCCTTTCTTAAGCCTACCTCTTTAAGAGCCCCAGTGAGCCCTTCTCTCAGCTGTCACAAAGAATAGCTATCACCCCAATTACCTATCGGTCCATTTACACTAATAAAGAGGTAAGGTAACAGGTTTTCCTTTGCTAAAAAAACCTCTAAATCAGGACTATTAGCTGGGATTCAAAATTTGTTCTTAGGTCTCATTATGGTATGCATCATATTCTGAATTCAGAAGAAGAGCTTTAGAAATACCTGTAAAAATCAGCTATGTCAAGGGTTTTGATTTTGCACTAACTGCTCATTGTTGAGGTTAAAATGCATTTAAACATGTAAGATTAGTACAAATAATTAAAATACAGTGTAAGAGCTGCAATTTAATTAGATGTATCCTTTTCTTGACTTTGGTAAAACTCTAAACAGGCAGTTCTTCAGGAATTGAGTCTTTTTTCTGAAAACCCAAATAAGTATTTAAAAATTTTGATTTTCTCGAGTGTAGGGAACATAATAAGAGCTTGAAAGCCATAATGACTTTAGACACCCAAAGTCCTACTGATTTGCTGTGAGACCTAGTTTTTACCTTTTAATTCTTTCTTAAAACACTGAATTTTAAGTTACTTAAATGTTTTGAGGTGGTTGCTTTCCAGCGAGGCAGTAGGAAGCAGTGAAAAGATTGCCTTGCAGATCTTTACTCAGCACATAAAGGATGAAGCCTTTAAAAAAAATGTTGGAAATCTATTAATTGCTTCTTGGAAAATTGCCCAAAGCTTTTTGGAAAATCCTGAAAACATTTAGGTAGCACTAGAGGCAGGGGATGAGAGACTCAGAATCCATGCAGTAGATGGTTTTTCTCTCCTCCTACACAGGCTAATGTTATGTTGGGAAAATGGATATTTTTTTAAAGCTATGCAATTTTTATCACAAAAAATGTTTCTTCTTTCACTGTGGCTTCTTGCAGTGTTTCTGGGGAAGACCACTGATAGATGTCACATTCCAGAGCTAATGAAGGATTACATAGAACTTCTGGTAGGTGGTACAGTGCAGTAATAACAAAAAAGGTTCAACCTACTGATAAAGAAAGAAACTAAAATACTAAAATATTACCACTGTCATTGGTAAGCTTTAGAAATGGATATGCTTTACAAAATGCTTCTAATCCATTTTGAAAATGAAAGGAATGAAAACATCCATAACAAGAAGATAATTTCCTCATTCTCTCCCATTGTGAAACTATTGTAGTGATTCAAGTTTCACAATTTTTCAGTTCAACATACAACTGTAGTCTCAACACAGGCATGGCAGTGAGGATGTGCCCTTTACCTTTCTTTGCCTTGCAACCATTGCTTTGAAAAGTAACCCTTGCACCTGTGAATGGAAATGAACATCGTTGCTACAGAATTGCCCATTCAGCTTTTCATTACAGATAGCACTTCAGGGTAGGGCAAGAGGCATATTCTTTGATGTTTCTTTAATGATTAAAATTATAAAGCAAGATTCTTTTTTTAATTAGAATTAAGAAAAATGCTTTTTATTTTCTTTATAAAACCTGAGTCTATATCACTCTTTAGAGAGGATACTTTCTAATGAAGTCCCCTATATACAGAGTTTTACACAAAAAGTGTTGTCCTCAGCTTCCCTGGCAAAAGAAATCCTTGCTAGTATTTTGACTAGAATGTGAAATACATTGGACAATTTACACTGGAATTTATTCACAAGCTTTGACACTGAGAATATGCATAGTGTACAACTGCATAATGCCCACACTTTTTGTTTTATATTAGCTGTCTCATTCAGAATACGGTCCATAGCTTTTACAGTGCCTCTTCAGCCTCCCCTATCCTCCTGACAGCACTGGAAATGTCCTGGAAACCTGCTCCTCCAGTGCTCTTACTGTTCCTTTCTCCTTGTTTTCAGAGATATATACCACTGGTTTTGATTGCTCCTGCAGCTTTGGCTCCTCTGTGATGTTGGCATGATTCTCAGCAGCTCTATCAGGTTATAATTCAGTAGCACTAATCTGTTAGCTATATCTTATTGTTTGTGGATGTGATGCCGTCTCCTCTGATTCCTAGGAGTTTATTATCCCAGAGCCTGACACAAATTCTCTTAGCTCACTGCCTACGAGAGACTTCAAGCTGAGACAAGTATCTTGTATATTCAAGTTGATCTTTGCAGCTTCTGCCAAGTCACTGCAAAACAGATTTCAGCCACTTTCTGTTCTTCAAAACAGCATTCTGACTGCAGTCTGATGAGGAACTATGGTTCCTTAACAATCTTTAACATGTTTTGCATTTTTGCAGCTTCCTCTTATAGCTAGAAATATTTATTTATCTAATACATTGGTAAAAGAAATCTTCATTTACTTACATAAGCTTATTGCAAACGGGTGGCAAAAAAGCAGTTTTGTTTTCTTCTATCCATTTGCTCACATTCACAAGAAGCTCCATGGTCCATCAGCTATGAAACTTTTGACTGAGGTATCAAAATTTGCAGAATGCTTTTTCCGTGAGCAAACTGCACGTGATTCCACCCCCAGTGCTTTAGGGGTTGGCTGGCAGAAGAGGTGTCTTCAGGCTTCAGTGTCAAAGGGGACAGGTCCATCAGCCAAAGGTTATTTTGTAGAATACTAATGCTCCAGCAGCTTAGCTAATAATTGACTAGTGTTTTTAAAATATATGTTTTCATCGGAGACTGTTTTTTGCCCACAGGAGGTTTCCTGATTCTCGTTACTGCATCAACTGGGGTGTGTATGCTACCTCTCTACAAAAATTGCCTTGTTACACAGAGTGAGAAAAATGTGCAAAGCTTGGGCCTCCCTGGGATCTTCTGCCAAATGACCGAAGTACAGATGTCTCCTGCTTTTTTCAGACCTAAGGCAGCTGTCTACAACTGCTCATTTTAATTTGATTACTCTTTGCCAGTGTTGTAGCAGAGCGTGTTGGAGAGGTGGACCTGGTTCTGTGATGCCCTTTGGGAAAGTGCAGCATATTGCCATCAAATTGCCAGGCAAACAAGAAACTGAGATGTACTGGGCATCCCAATTCTGTATTAGTCTTTATTCCCTCACTAGTTTCTGTCCAATGCCTACACAGTTGCTCCAGGACTGCTCACTGTGCTCCCTACCACTCCTCATTTTTTTAATAAGCGAACGTATAAACATTTTTTTCAAACTCCAAACACGTGAAATGGGTGGTAAACAAAAAAAACCAAGACATTATAATATTTTAGCTCTTTGGTATAGAAGACCAGCTTAGTCTTCTGCTTATAACTACACTGTGCTTAGCGGGTGAATGTGTCTGGGTATATGGTCGTAATACGATTTGGTTAAAAGGGAGTGGTGTATCCTCCATGGTTTGCACACATGGGCAGTACAGCTATGGGACTGAAGAGTCAGCATGCTGAACAATACAAATTTGGGAGTTCTTTACCTTATACCATTGTAATTTTACAATAGAAAAAAAGCAAGGGAGTATGAATTTGAATTAATACTATGCACTTATTCAAGTATGTGACTCTGTTTTACCTTCATCTCTATCACTTCTTTGCAGGTTAGTTTAAACTCATTCTGTAATTGATAGTACAATCACAATGGGACTGGCAACAGTTCCCTCTGAAATAAGCCCAAAGTAATTATTATTTCATTCAATTATAAAACACCACCACCACATTATTTATTTAGCACAAGAAATTTCTACCAACAGAATGGCTGTGGTGAGACACTAGCACATAACAAGCTCATTAGGCCTGTTTCTGGACTTACAGACAAGTACCTTTTGATATTTTTTGTTCTGTAGGCTGCTGGCACACTATTTAGCTGTGAAGGAAAGAGAACTTATATTTAAAATGCACTTTCGAGTGAAATTGGGATTATGACCCAGCCTCACGGGACTGGAGAATTGAAGACACTCTATATTAACGATCACGGTTTTGTAAAGTTTTATCTCATCATTAGTAACATGTATCGCAGAGCAGGAGTCCATTTGTTGGGCATGAAAGCCAAGGTACCGTACAAAGTCACAGTAGGAAAAACTACAGATCCTGGAATTGATTGAGCTAATCCTTTTTCACCACAGTATTAATGTGACAGTTTTAACTGTGGGCTACTGTCTACAACCCCTTCTCTAATCCCTCGTCTCCACTTTCTTTTCCGCCAGGCAGAATCCAAGCTACTATTACCTGCAGAGAAAACTTTCTCAGTTGCAGGCTGATAAATCCTTTTTGTGGCTGGAGTGAGGTATGAAAACTTAAACCTACTCAGGGAGGAAACAACATTACAAAATTTGCCATTAGTACGATGCTGAGGTTATTATTATAGGGTAGGATTTTCTGCAACCTTTTGAAATCAATAGGTTTTGAAAAATGCAGTTAATGGCCTCTTCATGCATGTAACAGTGGGGCTAAGAAATCATCTGCATGGCAAGAAGGTACTGGGCCATGAAATGTTACTTCTGAGAAGTGTATTGGAGAGGCAAAAAAAAGAACCAGGGTTGCAGTCTCTGTGAGACCCAGGTAAATACATACACCTCATACAATTCATGAACTGACTGGGGCCTGGATTTTTCTTGCTAGTCTGCTTCACAATGACTCTTCGCATCCATCAAAGCCTGTTTCAGCAGCTGGGGTTTCTGTTCTACCATTTGGCTCAGATCCTTCTCCTTCTGTAAAGGTAAGGACTCTATTTGTCAGCTTTTGCTGCCAGAGAATTGTAGGAGTACTGAAGCACAAAACTGCTACATGAAAATAATCCATCTTTTGCACTGAGGGTGCAGGGAAGAAGTGTTAACTGAAAAAAACCTGAGTTTAGGACAACAAACTTTATAAAATACTTTATTTTTCTACTTTCGTATGTCTCCAGATCTACTAGAGACTTAAATTTACAAGCTGGTGTCCAGCAAGATATATTAACAAAAAGCAAAAGCTAAATATTGTGTTTCTAGTTAGAAGGAGTATTAAGGCCTGGGTTCATTGGCCAGGATTTTTATCTGTATTAAAGTGATATCTGGTCATATACTTTTTTAAACTATACTCCCTATACTATTTTTTTTTTTGTTCACCTAAAGAAGGTGATAAAGATCTAGAATGGTTTAGAGCCCCTGGGAACAGGAGAGGGAAACAGACCATAAAGCCAGCAAGTGTGGATACTGCCTCCTCCACTCAGCCCGTTCTACTCTTGAGCAAACAGCATTGTGAAAATTGGCTCTTAAACCTTAGGTTTTTTCACACTTAGTGCTAAGTATTCTGAAAAATTTTCACCGGGGAGGTTTGCATTTGCCAGCAACTTGAAGACAAAAATCCTTTTGGTATCATTTTAACTTGGCTGTTCTGTCCTTGTGCAATACTAAAACTGATTTATCTATGCTGGTGTTAAAAAAATGGAGTTACAGTGAAGTGATAATCTGGAGATTCTGCAAGCAGTAGGAAGTAAGTAACTTTCTTCACCATTAGGACAGCTTTAACTTCTGTTTTTTATCTTTTTTCCCTTTATTTTAGTGTTGCAAAGAAATGAAAAAGGAAGACATGTATATGACTACATAATTAATTTCAACCACTTGAATACACTTCCTATTTTTGGTCAATTCAGTGCTTTTTTTGTTTGATCTTTGAGAACAAACACTAATTAAGTACTTAAAAATAAAGTTATTTATATTAAAACCCCCCCTATATAGTTGCTGAAAACAAAAATTCCAGTCAAGAACGAAGTTATTACTTGAACCCCTGTACAGTTATCTTCCCATATGGCCAAATTTCACTGCTATATTCATAAACATACTATCAAGGGCCTCAGTCTGTGGGGACAAACATAAGAAACAAGTGTTTCACATAGCACAACAGAATAATTAAAGATCACACTAAAACTACAAGAATCTTCACCATTATCACTGTTACTTTTATGGAAAAGCTGATTAGTACACAACAAGCAATGATTATCAGCTCTATAAATACTAAAATTAGTGTCTTTCTTGCCTAAGGTTAAATCTGCAGTAAAGAGCTTCTCTGTATGTTCACAGCTTCAGCTTTGAGTCTTTCTGGCATTCTTGTGTTTGCCAAAAAAGCCCTTGTTTGGATGAAATTATGTTCACAGCAATCTTTGTGTGGTATAGAACATTTTGTTAGTATAATGATGCACTGTTAAGGGCAATGAAGGCTGCTGCCGTTTTCTGGTATGCCAACTAAATGTGATGATGGAAAATTCCTTTAAGAAATGAACTGTCAGTTTTCTCTTTTCTCCATGCCAGCCACCTCCATCAAGGGCCAGATACAGCAATTGCATGCTACTTCACATGTCAGTGGTGTATACCACTGAAATATATTTTAAGTAATGCCCACAAGTAATACCAACAGCAGAACAACTTCCTTGACAAGTGAGATGCAACTCCTCTCCATTCAAAGCAGTCTCACAAAAGTGTCAGCTCATTTATGGATCATGGAGGGAAGGAGTTAATGGAGTCGCACAAAACTGCCACTCAATCTGCCAAAAGTGGCTGGGAGATCCACGAGATTTACTTAAACTGGCTGAGTGCCTGTCATCTGCTGCTGGGCCACCAATAGTTCATTTTTAGAGGCCATGGAAATCCAAGCCCTGTGTAGCACTTTCTACAACCATCCATCCTGTAATGAAATTCCCACAGCTTGTTCCTTTGCCCACAGGAAAGTCACTGCAGAAAGGAAAACACTATCTAGTGCTTAAGTTAGTAACGCAACAGAACAGTCTAGGGAAATAAATATGGCAGCAACGCTAACCACGAGTGGAAAAAAAAAGTATGTCTCTGTCTCAACTGTGTGTTGGAGCATTGCTTGGATTTTAAATATCTTTTGGTGCCAATTATGTTTACCATCTCATTGCCACATAAAGCTAGGACAGATCTGACTGCAAAATAAATTCCTGTTAGATGTACACTGTGACGAGAAACGTGTAGGGTTGAATAAACACTTGTTTTGGAAGTGCCAGGCACCCCTGGTGCTGCAGGCAGCACGCAGGCCGCAGAGCCCCGGGGCGCGCAGGCAGCGATGCTACAGATACACACATCGTCATTTAATTCCCCGGCAGTAGCCGGATGCTCTTCTCAGCTGCCTGGGCCCGAGCACGACAGATGCTGCATTTTCTCCCCACGGCTGCAGATGAGCGCGAGGCCGAACTGGGCTGACCCAGCGGCCAATGCCTTTTACCCAAGGGCGCCAGGCGCCTCGGACTCGCACGACCCGGGGCCGCGGCCTGTCTGCCTCGCCTCCGGAGCGCGGCACTGCGTGGGCCGCCTCAGCCGGCAGCAGCCCGGCGCGGGCAAGGGTCGGCCAGGTCACTGCCGCTGCCCGCCCCTCACCTGGTGCCGCCCGGGCCGCACCGCCCC